>CAUJSI010000035.1:0-59000 GCA_963422695.1 Xylophagus ater
TAGTTGTAACTATCACCGTTTTGGCGCTACAGTCAAGACAATATTATTTTCTAATTTCTGTCATAACTCCTAAGGTAGAGCACCCACATAATTGGAACGTTCGGCAATTGTTAGACACTTTTATAGCGAATATTCTGCCGTTAGTCACATAGTTGTAACTATCACCGTTTTGGCGCTACAGTCAAGACAATATTAATTTCTAATTTCTGTCATAACTCCTAAGGTAGAGCACCCACATAATTGGAACGTTCGGCAATTGTTAGACACTTTTATAGCGAATATTCTGCCGTTAGTCACATAGTTGTAACTATCACCGTTTTGGCGCTACAGTCAAGACAATATTATTTTCTAATTTCTGTCATAACTCCTAAGGTAGAGCACCCACATAATTGGAACGTTCGGCAATTGTTAGACACTTTTATAGCGAATATTCTGCCGTTAGTCACATAGTTGTAACTATCACCGTTTTGGCGCTACAGTCAAGACAATATTAATTTCTAATTTCTGTCATAACTCCTAAGGTAGAGCACCCACATAATTGGAACGTTCGGCAATTGTTAGACACTTTTATAGCGAATATTCTGCCGTTAGTCACATAGTTGTAACTATCACCGTTTTGGCGCTACAGTCAAGACAATATTAATTTCTAATTTCTGTCATAACTCCTAAGGTAGAGCACCCACATAATTGGAATGTTCGGCAATTGTTAGACACTTTTATAGCGAATATTCTGCCGTTAGTCACATAGTTGTAACTATCACCGTTTTGGCGCTACAGTCAAGACAATATTATTTTCTAATTTCTGTCATAACTCCTAAGGTAGAGCACCCACATAATTGGAACGTTCGGCAATTGTTAGACACTTTTATAGCGCATATTTTGCCGTTAGTCACATAGTTGTAACTATAAATTTACTCTTTGGCTAATGCAATTGGGGCCTTTATAAAGACCGTTTTTGTTTCAATTAATAGCCTTAAGATAGAACATTTTTTGTTTGAATCTTTACATTGCAGTAAAATTGTTTTGCGTTTTCTTAAAGGGGACAAAAAATCAGAATTCAATATTCATTTTAAAGAATTTGTATTTTACTACAAATTTACTTTTTGATTAATGTATTTGGTGGCCCTGATAAGGACCGTTTTACTTTCAATCTACACATTAAAGTAAGATCCAGTTGGATCCACGATCCAGTTCTGTTTTAATAATAAATTTATCTTTGGCATTCTTATTAGGCCAGTCAACTTGTATTTCACAATGGAAATGTCCAATATTACAAGGAATCGAATCATCTTTCATATTAATAAAATGTTCTCCCGTAATGATTTCTTTACATCCAGGTGTTTTAACAAAAATCGTTGGTTATTTACTTGCTTCTTCCATTGTCATCACCGTAACCAGCAACACAAAAAACCTTACCGGAAATCATAACATCCGTTGCTCGTTTAATACCATCAATTAGACATTCACGAAAACCTTATAAATTATCAAATTTACTCTGAATTTGCATTTTAGTACAAATTTACTCTTTGATTAATGTATTTGGTGGCCCTGATAAGGACCGTTTTATATTCAATCTACACATTAAAGTAAGATCCAGTTGGATCCACGATCCACTTCTGTTTTAATCTTAAATTTATCTTTGGCATTCTTATTAGGCCAGTCAACTTGTATTTCACAATCGAAATGTCCAATATTACAAGCAATCGAATCATCTTTCATATTAATAAAATGTTCTCCCGTAATGATCACTTTACATCCAGTTGTTTTAACAAAAATCGTTGATTATTTACTTGCTTCGTCCATTGTCATCACCGTAACCAGCAACACAAAAAACCTTACCGGCAATCATAACATCCGTTGCTCGTTTAATACCATCAATTAGACATTCACGAAAACCTTATAAATTATCAAATTTACTCTGAATTTGCATTTTACTACAAATTTACTCTTTGATTAATGTATTTGGTGGCCCTGATAAGGACTGTTTTATTTTCAATCTACACATTAAAGTAAGATCCAGTTGGATCCACGATCCACTTCTGTTTTAATATTAAATTTATCTTTGGCATTCTTATTAGGCCAGTCAACTTGTATTTCACAATCGAAATGTCCAATATTACAAGCAATCGAATCATCTTTCATAATAATAAAATATTCTCCCGTAATGATTTCTTTACATCCAGTTGTTTTAACAAAAATCGTTGATTATTTACTTGCTTCGTCCATTGTCATCACCGTAACCAGCAACACAACAAACCTTACCGGCAATGATAACATCCGTTGCTCGTTTAATACCATCAATTAGAAATTCAAGACAACCATCTACATTATCAAATTTACTCTGAAAATTTCAAAATGTTTTTAAAATAAAATATCGAAAATGTGGGTTTACCTTTGTTGAAACCTTGTCGTTGAAGTTGTCCTGCAATCAATGTAAACTATTCCGTGATAATTACCACTCAATAATTTATAAAGATCCACTTGTGGTTTAGTATTAAATTTATCTTTGGCATTCTTATTAAGCCAGTCAAATTGAATTTCAAAATCGGAATGTTCAATATTATAAACAATCGAATCATCTTTCATATTAATAAAATGTTCTCCAATAATGATTTCTTCACATCCAGTTGTTGTAACAAAAATTGTTACTTCTTTACTTCCTTCTTCCATTGTAGTCACTTCATAACCTTCCATTGCCGCTTGTAATGCAATTGTTGGATCAATTTCCGTAATAAAAACAGGTCCACCAGGTGCACGTAACGATTGTGCGTATCCTTTATCAACATAGCTGTAACCGGCAACACAATAAACTTTACCAGCAATCCTTACATCCGTTGCTCGTTTAATACCATCAATTAGAGATTCACGACAACCATATAATTTATCAAATTTACTCTGAAATTTAGCTGGTTATTTAAACAAAAAAAAAATATGAAAATATTTGGCATGTTTTCAAATTTCACTTAATTTGAAATACTCAATTCAAATGCAGTAGCAACAAAATCATTATCTTTAAATCGTCGAAATCATTGTCTATAAATGGTATCAGATAGAACATAATCACCATAAGCTTCTCCAAGCAAACGATAACTTTCCGCGGCAATTTTCTCTAGATTGAAAAAAAAACTAACCTTTTTGGGCAATGGTCTTAACATGTTTTTTTGACTACCGAAAAAAATGGTTGGAGCTTGTCTGGCATTTGCTACATCGCCAGCGGTATTGACGTGACATTGCACCTCTTGATTATCATTTATTCAGGTTTCTTTACAAAATTCTCTGAACAGCAAGAACTTCAAGTCTTTCGAGGTTATTAAAAACTAGCTTGATTAGATTTTTATGCTGATAATCCTGGAAAGTTCTAGAAGGATAGAATATTTAAGTTGTGTGAAAGATGGAGAAAGGTTGTGGAATAAAAAAATAAAACGCAAATATTCGGTGTGATATATCTGTTAATAAAACAATTTTCTTTTTTCTTATATTTTACATACAAAAACAAACACAAATAAACCTCCACGACATGTTTTCTTGATATAAAATGTTTTAATATCTATAATGATCGGGTTTGAATGGACCATCTTTAGGTAAACCTAAATATTTAGCTCGTTTATCTGTTAATTTCGCTAATTTACACAAAAGTAAATTCTGTATATGTGGCTGCCAAGCAGCATCATGAACTGCACTTCCTACAAATATTTTGAAAATGGCTTGTGTTTTTCATCTAGTAACTTTGGTACTGTTTCAACAGTCTTCAGACTTAACACAATATGTTGACCTAAAATTATAGAAAATAGATTAAGAAACGGCGCTGTTCAAATCGAACAAATTTTTGATGTGAAAATTATTGAAAATTTTCATTCAAATTTAAATTAAATTTTTGAAACTTTTGGAGAACTAAAAAAATTAATACACAAGGTGTAAATAAAATCCCAATAATCAATTTAAAATCCACGAAGTTTTTCACCTATGGTTTGTAACTGTGTTTTGATTTATCAAAAAGCAAGCATATCATAGGCATTTTAAAGAATATCAATTTTAGAAGGTGTAAACTTTGGTGTTCGTGTTTTGATTGGTTGAGAGCGGGCCTATCATAACGATTTTTAAGAATATACCTTTTAAAAAGGCTTATAAAATTTGTATTATAATCAGGACAATCAGAGAAATATTTTCAATCAAAAATTAAATGTATATGAGCATATATTCCATTTCTTTCTATTAGGAACAAATATTAAGGTTTTTTTTTATTATAATTGTATCAATTGTTCATTTGAATCCGTTGTGTCTCGGTTAGTTTTCGCTTAAAAATAATTTAACATCAATAAAATGACAATTTAAATTGTTTTATGCAAATTTATTTAATAAGATCATACATAAAATATATTATTATGCCATATAAATATTACACATAACAACTGCATTATTTTAAGCAATTAGAGCTGTTTCTGCTGCTGGTTTTGTTGTTCAATTACTGAAAGTAATTTGTAAGAGAGTATTTCTTAATTGAAATGCTGAACATTTTTTATATTGGCAAAATATATACCTGATGTTTGTAAAAGTTCATCACAAGCAGCAAAACCCATTTCAGAATTAGCTAAAATTTCTGCAAGCTGAATATGTAGATCTTCTGGTAAATCGGGTGTTTTCAATTTATTAGCTGATGATTGTCCAACAAAATTTGGGTATGCCTATGATTGAGCCATACCAAAACTTTGGCCCAAACTAGAGCCGAAACCATACATTCCTTGTGCCTTTAAGAAATAATTGATGATTAAAATTTGTGAACTAATTCCTATAATGTGTACTTACATTTGTTGATACTGCAATTGTTAAAATAACGCACAAAATAATAATTTTCGACATTTTGTTTCGAGATGTTTTTCTTCTTCTGAATTTCACTTAACAAGATTTTTATTTATAAAGTCATCCGAACCAAAAATTACCAAGTATTTTCTAGTTCAGGTGATATTAATATGAAATTAAATGGTAGTGGAGAATAATTTTGAATGGGTTTTTATACTGTTTTAATTAAAAAAATAATTTAAGATACAAAATTAGGAAACCAACCAAGATTCAAGATGAGTAATGCATTTCGCGAAACGTTATAAATCTTGTTTTTGAAGAAAAATACAGCTAAAATATACGTAATCAAAATTGTGTTTCATAATTAGTAATGTTTTCAAGGTATTTGCATATGGAAAACGAATTCATTCTAGATAATTGAATAGAACAAAGTTTATCTATTGTAGTTAGAAGAGATATACCATGTTTACCTCAAAAGAAGTCATTAATAAAAACAGTTGTTTGCCAAAAATTCCCAAAGACTTCAATTATATGAAAATAATCAAATAGTGAAAGGTTGAAGGTTAAAGGTAGATAATGTAGTAATGAACTACAAATAGATTTAAATAGAAGGTATTGAAATCTTATATCTGAACCCACTTAGTTTCGTTTTATAAATATTATTTTAATGAAAATACACAGAATAACTCCATGGATGTTTTCTAGACAGCAAACAACTTCTAATTAAATATATACTATTGAAGTATCATAAGACGTGATGAAGTCTCATTTAACATGTGCTGTTTATCATGAATTTCCTATTTTTGTATCAAAAACTATACTAAAGGAACATAGACGAATGGATAAACAATTTGGTATCATAATTTTCAAAAACTGTCATAGAAGAAGGAAAATTTAATCTTTGGAAAGTAAATTGCAAGTCTTAAAATCTGAATAAATAAAACGAGTTACTAAACTACTATATAATAAAAGATGAAGAAGATTACCTCAAATAGCGTCACTTATCATTTGCATTTCCGCTGTTTATCTTTTATATATTGTATTTCGCAAAATAAACTATTTTTTACCCCCTTACATTTTCTCGTTATTTTTATTTCAAATAATGTAAATGCATTTTATAAAAAGCTGTACAATTTTCGTAAACATATTTATTTGATGATAATAAATGTATGTTCTCGTGTTGAATTTTTGCCAAAAGAGAGACCATTAAAAATCCTGAAGAAAAAGATTAAAATAAAATTATAAATTCGCTTCTTAACTATTGTATATACAATATATATATAACATTTCATCTCAGAATCATATATAAGCAGATTCGGATTTGATTTTGGCATATTCGAATAATTTTTATTCTACGAAACGAAGAGAAATCAATAAATCCTTTTAATTCAAAAAATTGTATTAAAAAAATGACGAAAACAACAATATTCATGGTATTGTTCACATTGATTGGAATTTCAAAGGTATAGACAATAAAATCAAAGAAATAATAAATTTTTTTTTTTACTTTACATTTCCCAAAGGCTGGGGAACTTTCAAATTCAGTTATCGTAGCAGACGTAGATGATATGGCTTCAACAAAGGCACCTGAACCTATTGTAAATCCCGAAACACAAGTTCTTCAATTTAGTATTATTACAATGGCAATTATAACTGGATGGTTTACTGCCGCCAGTTTACAACCGGTAATGCAAGAATCTAGACAACAAGTTGTTATTGAAGCGGAAGCTGGATTTGGTATGTGCGAAAAGAACTTCCGTCTTAATCATTTAATTTGGCAATATAAGGTATGTGCAGCGACACAATTAAGAATTTCATTGGCTACAATTCGTGCTTTTGATTTAATCTTTTCAGGTGAAGTATCTTGTGTAGAGTTGCTGTTTTCTCGAGGTTTTTTGATTCTCGAGATTCAACTTCCCAGTTGCTTTATATATACTAATTTCTTTAGATAACGAGCAGAAGTCATCATCTACTATACGGCTGGGTTGCAGGTTTTCAGTTACCGATTCGCCCAATTCGTCATCTACTGTCATCTATATACCAATTCGTTTGTGTCTCTACTGTTACAAATTTTACAACCGCTATATATTTGAAGGCAATATGAGAATCTCGAGAAACGAGAAACTCTAAAATAAAAAAAAAATTTCTCGAAATTTGAAAAGCTCCAAATTATATATCTTTCTTGAGATACACGAGATGAGATTTTTGGAGCAGAAATCCTAATTTTGTGATATTTCTTATTGTAAAATAAATGTAAAATATATGAGACTCGATGGAGCACTTAGAATATTGCTTTGGTGTAGTAGTAAAGCGTAGCTGCTCCTCTATATTCCTTTTCGGGGTTCGCGGGCTCGCAACTCAACCAAGTACTTTGAAAAGTTTTTTTTATTTCGCAAACAAAAAATTTATTCAAATAAAAATCCAACAGGAAAATAATAATTTATATAATATATTTATATAATTTAATTATAAAATTAAAATCATTTCATTTATTGTAAAGGTCCTCTTTAGTTAAAATCATAAGCGTGTACCTTTCAAAAGAAATTTTTTCTTTATGGACGCGATAACACCTTCAAAAATCAATTTTGACTTTTTTATGTTGCCTATTCCAAAATACTTTTTTTAACTAATCATAATGTTTTCCAATTAAAATTGTTACTAAACTTGTGTCAGAAAAAAAGGATAAAATATGCCATAAGTCCTGTGCAAACAACTAAAACTAAACTGATAATTTATTTATAACAGGTGTTGGAAGAAAATTTTGTTTGCAAAAGACTTCATGCTATAGGGGGCGTTAGTATAAAAGCCTTTATGAAAATAATATGTACAATAATAAACTCACACGTATAAATATACTAAAATATCAAGAGACTTTGATTCAATTTTAATTAAAAATATTATAAATTTGTGTTTATGTTAAATCAATTTAATTTTCAAATGCATAAATTTATTTCTTCGTTTTGATAATAATGTTTTCCAATTAAAAGTGTTACTAAAATCATATCGGGCAACACAAAATAATTCTTAACTTTTCAGTTCGGTTTTCTTGAGACATCTTGTGGCATCTCGCAAAATTCTTTTATAACCTAAAAAAATATTTGTTGTTAAAATTTTAAAAAATTGTTAATTAAATAATTGTTTTGTTTTGTTTAATTGAAATGTCGTGTATACCGAGAAGTGTGAATTAAAAATTGTTAATTAAATAATTGTTTTGTTTTGTTTAATTGAAATGTCGTGTATGAATTAAATAATACAAAATTGTTTAAAAAAAATTGTGATGGTTTACCGGATAATAAAACTAACACAAAATCTAGTTGAATCAAAAGTTGGTTTATTTTTTGTTTGGGATGCAAATGATTGCAGGTTTTTAGTAACAAATTGGAGAGCAGCTAAAATTAAAGTATTTGGAAAATAATAACAAAATTTTGCACCTTTTTTAAGAGGAAAAAAGACAAATTCTTTATTCGAAGATAAAAATGTAATTTATTTTTGTAATGCTCAATAATATTAATTTCTTATGGAAAGCTTCATGTTTATTTCCACCTACTTCACTTAGTAATTCATTATTAAAATCATATGTATTGTAAGTATACAATTTTATTAGAAATATAAATTATATAATATTCTTTGTTAATTCTTTTAGAACAATTTGTAAAGAGACCCCAAAACTGATTTTGATTAAATCAAAAGTTCAAATCCCCGTCATATAAAATATATTCTGATAAGATTTTCTTTTCGGCCATAAAAAAACATGGGTTTTAAATAGCAATTATTTTTTTAGTTACTATTTATAATTTCGACAATTTGTGTATTAGGAGCTCAGAAATCGTAAATCAACATTTTTCTTTTTTTTTAAATAGGAAAAAATAGGAATTCTTTATTCGAAGGTAAAAATGTAAATTATTTAATCTTTTTATTCTTTATTTCAAAACATTTGGATTTTATTATACTATAAATTTACTCTGTGATAAATTTATGTGGTGGTCCTGAAAAGGACCATTTTTCTTTCATGTTGTTTGTTATATTAAACTAAAAACATTTTAACTGTCAAAAACATCTCCATAAAGATATGATGTAACTCTGGTGAATCCAACTGCCCAACCTTTCCCACAATCCTCGTCATTACCAAACGCTGTGTCACCAAGTAAAATCTGTTTATTATCATTTTTAGTGATATCTAATGGATCACCAGAATCATCAGAAACACTTGACTTTCCACGTTTTTCGCTCATGCAGATTTATGTATTTCGAATTGTAATAATGTATCTTACTTAACGCTTATTATGTTTTTGTTTAATACTGAGATTTAATGTAGCGCCAAAGTATTGAAACGCTAGTGGCTTAATCGCTATTTTTCCCCCAGCTCGTATAACAAATTTCCCTTAAAGTTCGACCATTTAGCAATTGTCGGCAATGATAAGAAATAAAATTTTTGAATCTTAATTACAATATCTTTATACTCAAAATTAGACTCGTTTTAAATGGAATGTCGACTAGTATAATAGATTAAAGTCAACTTCAAATAGCCTTCAAAATTCTCATATATATAACAATTGAGAGGTTCACAAGAAAATTTTTGATTTTCATTAATTTCTTTGTTTCGAAACAAGTAACTAGAGGTGGAATTGTGTATCTCGATTTTAACCAAATCGTATCGAAAAAGCTTAAGAATTGCAATGCTTTTACGATACGATTTAGTCTGAATCCAAATACACGATATGATATGAAAGAACTGAAATAAATGTTAAATGTAAAACAAGCTTATTTCATTAAAGAATTAGGGTATCTCTCTGGTGTTTCGGGTACATCCTTGCAAATCAGTTTTTCATGAATATCTCGTCTAAAAATAATTATTTTTCAAAAAGGATAACAGCTTTTAAATCCTAATTAAATTCCCCGTCGAATAAGATATAATCGGGTATAATTTTTTCGACCTTTAAAAAACAGAGGCTAGCTAAACAGTGATTTTTCCAATTTTGATTAAGAAAGAAATTCCGACAAAGAAGATGACCGATCTTTTGATTTTTGATTGGATTTTTGGGAAAGCGAAAGTTTCCAACTAATTATTTCTTTCAAGTATTTATTTATATGAAAATTTTTGTCCGCGGAATTAGCAATGATTTTACAAAATTATTTCTAATTTGAATAATTTAATTTCTTTCATTTCCATTTGCTCACAATTTATAAAAGTATCAAAATAAATGAAGAAATAAAATTTGTTCAATTAAAAGTTTTTATGCCCTATGCTAGGTACTACCAGAGGGTATATTAGTTTTGTCACTCCACTTGTAACACATCGAAATAGTCGTCGTAGAGTGGTTTTATGGGTATGGTTGTGTAGGGAATCAAAAATTATATCGATTAATACATGTTCGTCCGTCCGTCCGTATACAAGATAACTCAAAAACGCGTTAACCGATTTTGATGAAATTTACAATGTGAGTTGCTTGTTCATTAACTTGGTTTGGTATTGCATTTGAGCAAATTCGATCCAGAGGGAACAAAGTTTTAAAGAAAAAACCAGGGTGACCAGAAAGTTTTGTCGTTTTTTTGTTTATGGTTTTATTGTAACGGGGGTTTTTTTAGGCGTTTGGTTTTTAAGTGTTACCTTATTGACATTTCGCCCGTGATTCGTGCCATGTGGCAAAGACAAACATGCTCATTTAGCATTGCCATTTTACCATGAATAAACTAACGGTTGAGAAATAATCAAGAATTATCCAAATTTGCTTTGAAAATCGGTCCCGTTATTTTATCGCAAATTTGTGTTCAGTGTCGAGGCTCATTTTTGGCTCTATTAATAAGCAAAATTGTAACTTCTGGAGTGATACCAACCTAGAAGCTTAGAGATCCCATTGCATCCAGAAAAATGAAGTTTACATGCTGGTGCAATCGTTGGCCTTTATTTCTTTAAAAATGAGGCGGTAACTCGTGTTATGGTCAATCAGAGGGTTACCGGATCATGATCAATGAATATTTCATTGAAAATATGGATGACATTGATCAAAAACATATATATATATATATATATAAACCAAGATAATAAGAATGGTCGGCTATTGGTAGCCATTTTTACGGGCAATAATCAGCCGTTAGTCACATAGTTGTAACTATCACCGTTTTGGCGCTACAGTCAAGACAATATTATTTTCTAATTTCTGTCGTAATTCCTAAAGTAGAGCACCCACATAATTGGAACGTTCGGCAGTTGTTAGACACTTTTATAGCGAATATTCTGCCGTTAGTCACATAGTTGTAACTATCACCGTTTTGGTGCTACAGTCAAGACAATATTATTTTTTAATTTCTGTCATAACTCCTAAGGTAGAGCACCCACATAATTGGAACGTTCGGCAATTGTTAGACACTCTTCTAGCGAATATTCTGCCGTTAGTCACATAGTTGTAACTATCACCGTTTTGGCGCTACAGTCAAGATAATATTGATTTCTAATTTCTGTCATAACTCCTAAGGTAGAGCACCCACATTATTGGAATGTTCGGCAATTGTTAGACACTTTTATAGCGAATATTCTGCCGTTAGTCACATAGTTGTAACTATCACCGTTTTGGCGCTACAGTCAAGACAATATTATTTTCTAATTTCTGTCATAACTCCTAAGGTAGAGCACCCACATAATTGGAACGTTCGGCAATTGTTAGACACTTTTATAGCGAATATTCTGCCGTTAGTCACATAGTTGTAACTATCACCGTTTTGGCGCTACAGTCAAGACAATATTATTTTCTAATTTCTGTCATAACTCCTAAGGTAGAGCACCCATATAATTGGAACGTTCGGCAATTGTTAGACACTTTTATAGGGAATATTCTGCCGTTAGTCACATAGTTGTAACTATCACTGTTTTGGCGCTACAGTCAAGACAATATTATTTTCTAATTTCTGTCATAACTCCTAAGGTAGAGCACCCACATAATTGGAATGTTCGGCAATTGTTAGACACTTTTATAGCGAATATTCTGCCGTTAGTCACATAGTTGTAACTATTACCGTTTTGGCGCTACAGTCAAGACAATATTATTTTCTAATTTCTGTCATAACTCCTAAGGTAGAGCACCCACATAATGGGAACGTTCGGCAATTGTTAGACACTTTTATAGCGAATATTCTGCCGTTAGTCACATAGTTGTAACTATCACCGTTTTGGCGCTACAGTCAAGACAATATTAATTTCTAATTTCTGTCATAACTCCTAAGGTAGAGCACCCACATAATTGAAACGTTCGGCAATTGTTAGACACTTTTATAGCGAATATTCTGCCGTTAGTCACATAGTTGTAACTATCACCGTTTTGGCGCTACAGTCAAGACAATATTATTTTCTAATTTCTGTCATAATTCCTAAGGTAGAGCACCTACATAATTGGAACGTTCGGCAATTGTTAGACACTTTTATAGCGAATATTCTGCCGTTAGTCACATAGTTGTAACTATCACCGTTTTGGCGCTACAGTCAGGACAATATTATTTTCTAATTTCTGTCATAACTCCTAAGGTAGAGCACCCACATAATGGGAACGTTCGGCAATTGTTAGACACTTTTATAGCGAATATTCTGCCGTTAGTCACATAGTTGTAACTATCACCGTTTTGGCGCTACAGTCAAGACAATATTAATTTCTAATTTCTATCATAACTCCTAAGGTAGAGCACCCACATAATTGAAACGTTCGGCAATTGTTAGACACTTTTATAGCGAATATTCTGCCGTTAGTCACATAGTTGTAACTATCACCGTTTTGGCGCTACAGTCAAGACAATATTAATTTCTAATTTCTATCATAACTCCTAAGGTAGAGCACCCACATAATTGAAACGTTCGGCAATTGTTAGACACTTTTATAGCGAATATTCTGCCGTTAGTCACATAGTTGTAACTATCACCGTTTTGGCGCTACAGTCAAGACAATATTATTTTCTAATTTCTGTCATAACTCCTAAGGTAGAGCACCCACATAATTGGAACGTTCGGCAATTGTTAGACACTTTTATAGCGAATATTCTGCCGTTAGTCACATAGTTGTAACTATCACCGTTTTGGCGCTACAGTCAAGACAATATTATTTTCTAATTTCTGTCATAACTCCTAAGGTAGAGCACCAACATAATTGGAACGTTCGGCAATTGTTAGACACTTTTATAGCGAATATTCTGCCGTTAGTCACATAGTTGTAACTATCACCGTTTTGGCGCTACAGTCAAGACAATATTAATTTCTAATTTCTGTCATAACTCCTAAGGTAGAGCACCCACATAATTGGAACGTTCGGCAATTGTTAGACACTTTTATAGCGAATATTCTGCCGTTAGTCACATAGTTGTAACTATCACCGTTTTGGCGCTACAGTCAAGACAATATTAATTTCTAATTTCTGTCATAACTCCTAAGGTAGAGCACCCACATAATTGGAATGTTCGGCAATTGTTAGACACTTTTATAGCGAATATTCTGCCGTTAGTCACATAGTTGTAACTATCACCGTTTTGGCGCTACAGTCAAGACAATATTATTTTCTAATTTCTGTCATAACTCCTAAGGTAGAGCACCCACATAATTGGAACGTTCGGCAATTGTTAGACACTTTTATAGCGAATATTCTGCCGTTAGTCACATAGTTGTAACTATCACCGTTTTGGCGCTACAGTCAAGACAATATTAATTTCTAATTTCTGTCATAACTCCTAAGGTAGAGCACCCACATAATTGGAACGTTCGGCAATTGTTAGACACTTTTATAGCGAATATTCTGCCGTTAGTCACATAGTTGTAACTATCACCGTTTTGGCGCTACAGTCAAGACAATATTATTTTCTAATTTCTGTCATAACTCCTAAGGTAGAGCACCCACATAATTGGAACGTTCGGCAATTGTTAGACACTTTTATAGCGAATATTCTGCCGTTAGTCACATAGTTGTAACTATCACCGTTTTGGCGCTACAGTCAAGACAATATTAATTTCTAATTTCTGTCATAACTCCTAAGGTAGAGCACCCACATAATTGGAACGTTCGGCAATTGTTAGACACTTTTATAGCGAATATTCTGCCGTTAGTCACATAGTTGTAACTATCACCGTTTTGGCGCTACAGTCAAGACAATATTAATTTCTAATTTCTGTCATAACTCCTAAGGTAGAGCACCCACATAATTGGAATGTTCGGCAATTGTTAGACACTTTTATAGCGAATATTCTGCCGTTAGTCACATAGTTGTAACTATCACCGTTTTGGCGCTACAGTCAAGACAATATTATTTTCTAATTTCTGTCATAACTCCTAAGGTAGAGCACCCACATAATTGGAACGTTCGGCAATTGTTAGACACTTTTATAGCGCATATTTTGCCGTTAGTCACATAGTTGTAACTATAAATTTACTCTTTGGCTAATGCAATTGGGGCCTTTATAAAGACCGTTTTTGTTTCAATTAATAGCCTTAAGATAGAACATTTTTTGTTTGAATCTTTACATTGCAGTAAAATTGTTTTGCGTTTTCTTAAAGGGGACAAAAAATCAGAATTCAATATTCATTTTAAAGAATTTGTATTTTACTACAAATTTACTTTTTGATTAATGTATTTGGTGGCCCTGATAAGGACCGTTTTACTTTCAATCTACACATTAAAGTAAGATCCAGTTGGATCCACGATCCAGTTCTGTTTTAATAATAAATTTATCTTTGGCATTCTTATTAGGCCAGTCAACTTGTATTTCACAATGGAAATGTCCAATATTACAAGGAATCGAATCATCTTTCATATTAATAAAATGTTCTCCCGTAATGATTTCTTTACATCCAGGTGTTTTAACAAAAATCGTTGGTTATTTACTTGCTTCTTCCATTGTCATCACCGTAACCAGCAACACAAAAAACCTTACCGGAAATCATAACATCCGTTGCTCGTTTAATACCATCAATTAGACATTCACGAAAACCTTATAAATTATCAAATTTACTCTGAATTTGCATTTTAGTACAAATTTACTCTTTGATTAATGTATTTGGTGGCCCTGATAAGGACCGTTTTATATTCAATCTACACATTAAAGTAAGATCCAGTTGGATCCACGATCCACTTCTGTTTTAATCTTAAATTTATCTTTGGCATTCTTATTAGGCCAGTCAACTTGTATTTCACAATCGAAATGTCCAATATTACAAGCAATCGAATCATCTTTCATATTAATAAAATGTTCTCCCGTAATGATCACTTTACATCCAGTTGTTTTAACAAAAATCGTTGATTATTTACTTGCTTCGTCCATTGTCATCACCGTAACCAGCAACACAAAAAACCTTACCGGCAATCATAACATCCGTTGCTCGTTTAATACCATCAATTAGACATTCACGAAAACCTTATAAATTATCAAATTTACTCTGAATTTGCATTTTACTACAAATTTACTCTTTGATTAATGTATTTGGTGGCCCTGATAAGGACCGTTTTATTTTCAATCTACACATTAAAGTAAGATCCAGTTGGATCCACGATCCACTTCTGTTTTAATATTAAATTTATCTTTGGCATTCTTATTAGGCCAGTCAACTTGTATTTCACAATCGAAATGTCCAATATTACAAGCAATCGAATCATCTTTCATAATAATAAAATATTCTCCCGTAATGATTTCTTTACATCCAGTTGTTTTAACAAAAATCGTTGATTATTTACTTGCTTCGTCCATTGTCATCACCGTAACCAGCAACACAACAAACCTTACCGGCAATGATAACATCCGTTGCTCGTTTAATACCATCAATTAGAAATTCAAGACAACCATCTACATTATCAAATTTACTCTGAAAATTTCAAAATGTTTTTAAAATAAAATATCGAAAATGTGGGTTTACCTTTGTTGAAACCTTGTCGTTGAAGTTGTCCTGCAATCAATGTAAACTATTCCGTGATAATTACCACTCAATAATTTATAAAGATCCACTTGTGGTTTAGTATTAAATTTATCTTTGGCATTCTTATTAAGCCAGTCAAATTGAATTTCAAAATCGGAATGTTCAATATTATAAACAATCGAATCATCTTTCATATTAATAAAATGTTCTCCAATAATGATTTCTTCACATCCAGTTGTTGTAACAAAAATTGTTACTTCTTTACTTCCTTCTTCCATTGTAGTCACTTCATAACCTTCCATTGCCGCTTGTAATGCAATTGTTGGATCAATTTCCGTAATAAAAACAGGTCCACCAGGTGCACGTAACGATTGTGCGTATCCTTTATCAACATAGCTGTAACCGGCAACACAATAAACTTTACCAGCAATCCTTACATCCGTTGCTCGTTTAATACCATCAATTAGAGATTCACGACAACCATATAATTTATCAAATTTACTCTGAAATTTAGCTGGTTATTTAAACAAAAAAAAAATATGAAAATATTTGGCATGTTTTCAAATTTCACTTAATTTGAAATACTCAATTCAAATGCAGTAGCAACAAAATCATTATCTTTAAATCGTCGAAATCATTGTCTATAAATGGTATCAGATAGAACATAATCACCATAAGCTTCTCCAAGCAAACGATAACTTTCCGCGGCAATTTTCTCTAGATTGAAAAAAAAACTAACCTTTTTGGGCAATGGTCTTAACATGTTTTTTTGACTACCGAAAAAAATGGTTGGAGCTTGTCTGGCATTTGCTACATCGCCAGCGGTATTGACGTGACATTGCACCTCTTGATTATCATTTATTCAGGTTTCTTTACAAAATTCTCTGAACAGCAAGAACTTCAAGTCTTTCGAGGTTATTAAAAACTAGCTTGATTAGATTTTTATGCTGATAATCCTGGACAGTTCTAGAAGGATAGAATATTTAAGTTGTGTGAAAGATGGAGAAAGGTTGTGGAATAAAAAAATAAAACGCAAATATTCGGTGTGATATATCTGTTAATAAAACAATTTTCTTTTTTCTTATATTTTACATACAAAAACAAACACAAATAAACCTCCCCGACATGTTTTCTTGATATAAAATGTTTTAATATCTATAATCATCGGGTTTGAATGGACCATGTCTAGGTAAACCTAAATATTTGGCTTGTTTATCTGTGAATTTCGCTAATTTCACACCTAATTTATGTAAATGTAAACGTGCAACTTCTTCATCTAAAATTTTCGGTGAAAAACACATTAATCTTGTATTTACCTAATGTGTTTTTAAAAATTAGCCTAAAAAAAATTAACAATTAATATCAATTTCCTTTTCTAATTAATTTTTGTACTTACAATAAATGACATTTTAAGTTAAGTTCCATCATACCTGTTTCCTGCTATATTTGCTTAATTCTGGGCGCTACATCGCCAGCCGTTTTGACGTGACATTACACCTTTAGATTATCACTTATCCAGGCATTTTTTACAAAATTATCTTAACATCAAAAACTTAAATTTGTTGGAGGTTATTACAAATCAGCCTGATTAGACTTTTTTTTTAAGAAACCAAATGCAAGCACGAATTAACCTCCACGCCATGTTTCCTTGATATCAAATATTTTAATAGATATAATGGTCGGGTTTGAATGGACCATTTTTAGGTAAACCTCAGCATTTACCTTATCTGTCAATTTCGTTAATTTCACACCAAACTTATTCAAATGTAAACGTGCAACTTCTTCATCCAAAATTTTCGGTGACACACACATTTATCTCGTATTCACCTAATGTCCCCTTAAAAATTAGCCTAAAAGAATTAAAAATTAATATTAAATTTCTTTTTCTAATTAATTTTTTCCTTACAACAAGAATTGTTAAGAATTGATTACAATGTGAAGTTAGTTGATATTCGCGTGATGTTTTTTGGAACAAAATTCGACTAGAATAAAATGTCAATTCAGTGTGTGTCTGCTAGATTCTGTGCATAATCATATTTTTTCTGAATTTTTATAATGAAAGGAAATTTAATTATGTTAATAATTTTAAATTAATTAAGAATTAATATTAAAAATGATTTTAATTGCAAGATTTTTGACAATAATTGTTATATTAACTCAGTTTAAGCAACTGTGTCCAAGATGGTTTTCGACGCTATTTTCTATTCATGTATTTTTTTTTTATTTTGGGAATTAAAAATTATTTAAATTTATTAACATTTCGAATGATATTAAATTATTTTAGAATAAACAGTAAAATTGATTTGAATTTTAAGTTTTTTTTATAATAATTGTATTAATTATTTATTTTGAACGACTGTGTCCCGACTAATTTTTGACGCTATTTTGTAGTTCTGTATTCTTTACCCAACTTTTATAAATATAAAAATAAATTATATTACTAATTTTAATGGTTTTAAATTATTTAGAAACAAATATTAAAATTGATTTAAATCTTAATATCTGTTATATTATTTTTATCAAATACTCATTTTAAGCAATTGTGTCCCAGATAGTTTTTGACGTCATTTTTTGTTCCCGATGTTTTCAAAGACAATAATAATAATAATAATAATGAACCAATTTAAAACACATAATTAAAATATTAACTCCTTAGAATTTTAAAAGAAAAGAATTAAACCTTGTTTTTTTGACTACCCGAAAAAAATTGTTGGAGCTTGTTTGGGATAATAAATAAATAAAACGCAAATATTCAGTGTGATATCTTTGTTGGTAAAAAAAATTTTCTTTTTTCTTATATTTTACATACAAAAATAAACACAAATAAGCCTCCCCGACATGTTTTCTTGATATAAAATGTTTTAATATCTATAATGATCGGGTTTGAATGGACCATCTTTAGGTAAACCTAAATATTTAGCTCGTTTATCTGTTAATTTCGCTAATTTACACAAAAGTAAATTCTGTATATGTGGCTGCCAAGCAGCATCATGAACTGCACTTCCTACAAATATTTTGAAAATGGCTTGTGTTTTTCATCTAGTAACTTTGGTACTGTTTCAACAGTCTTCAGACTTAACACAATATGTTGACCTAAAATTATAGAAAATAGATTAAGAAACGGCGCTGTTCAAATCGAACAAATTTTTGATGTGAAAATTATTGAAAATTTTCATTCAAATTTAAATTAAATTTTTGAAACTTTTGGAGAACTAAAAAAATTAATACACAAGGTGTAAATAAAATCCCAATAATCAATTTAAAATCCACGAAGTTTTTCACCTATGGTTTGTAACTGTGTTTTGATTTATCAAAAAGCAAGCATATCATAGGCATTTTAAAGAATATCAATTTTAGAAGGTGTAAACTTTGGTGTTCGTGTTTTGATTGGTTGAGAGCGGGCCTATCATAACGATTTTTAAGAATATACCTTTTAAAAAGGCTTATAAAATTTGTATTATAATCAGGACAATCAGAGAAATATTTTCAATCAAAAATTAAATGTATATGAGCATATATTCCATTTCTTTCTATTAGGAACAAATATTAAGGTTTTTTTTTATTATAATTGTATCAATTGTTCATTTGAATCCGTTGTGTCTCGGTTAGTTTTCGCTTAAAAATAATTTAACATCAATAAAATGACAATTTAAATTGTTTTATGCAAATTTATTTAATAAGATCATACATAAAATATATTATTATGCCATATAAATATTACACATAACAACTGCATTATTTTAAGCAATTAGAGCTGTTTCTGCTGCTGGTTTTGTTGTTCAATTACTGAAAGTAATTTGTAAGAGAGTATTTCTTAATTGAAATGCTGAACATTTTTTATATTGGCAAAATATATACCTGATGTTTGTAAAAGTTCATCACAAGCAGCAAAACCCATTTCAGAATTAGCTAAAATTTCTGCAAGCTGAATATGTAGATCTTCTGGTAAATCGGGTGTTTTCAATTTATTAGCTGATGATTGTCCAACAAAATTTGGGTATGCCTATGATTGAGCCATACCAAAACTTTGGCCCAAACTAGAGCCGAAACCATACATTCCTTGTGCCTTTAAGAAATAATTGATGATTAAAATTTGTGAACTAATTCCTATAATGTGTACTTACATTTGTTGATACTGCAATTGTTAAAATAACGCACAAAATAATAATTTTCGACATTTTGTTTCGAGATGTTTTTCTTCTTCTGAATTTCACTTAACAAGATTTTTATTTATAAAGTCATCCGAACCAAAAATTACCAAGTATTTTCTAGTTCAGGTGATATTAATATGAAATTAAATGGTAGTGGAGAATAATTTTGAATGGGTTTTTATACTGTTTTAATTAAAAAAATAATTTAAGATACAAAATTAGGAAACCAACCAAGATTCAAGATGAGTAATGCATTTCGCGAAACGTTATAAATCTTGTTTTTGAAGAAAAATACAGCTAAAATATACGTAATCAAAATTGTGTTTCATAATTAGTAATGTTTTCAAGGTATTTGCATATGGAAAACGAATTCATTCTAGATAATTGAATAGAACAAAGTTTATCTATTGTAGTTAGAAGAGATATACCATGTTTACCTCAAAAGAAGTCATTAATAAAAACAGTTGTTTGCCAAAAATTCCCAAAGACTTCAATTATATGAAAATAATCAAATAGTGAAAGGTTGAAGGTTAAAGGTAGATAATGTAGTAATGAACTACAAATAGATTTAAATAGAAGGTATTGAAATCTTATATCTGAACCCACTTAGTTTCGTTTTATAAATATTATTTTAATGAAAATACACAGAATAACTCCATGGATGTTTTCTAGACAGCAAACAACTTCTAATTAAATATATACTATTGAAGTATCATAAGACGTGATGAAGTCTCATTTAACATGTGCTGTTTATCATGAATTTCCTATTTTTGTATCAAAAACTATACTAAAGGAACATAGACGAATGGATAAACAATTTGGTATCATAATTTTCAAAAACTGTCATAGAAGAAGGAAAATTTAATCTTTGGAAAGTAAATTGCAAGTCTTAAAATCTGAATAAATAAAACGAGTTACTAAACTACTATATAATAAAAGATGAAGAAGATTACCTCAAATAGCGTCACTTATCATTTGCATTTCCGCTGTTTATCTTTTATATATTGTATTTCGCAAAATAAACTATTTTTTACCCCCTTACATTTTCTCGTTATTTTTATTTCAAATAATGTAAATGCATTTTATAAAAAGCTGTACAATTTTCGTAAACATATTTATTTGATGATAATAAATGTATGTTCTCGTGTTGAATTTTTGCCAAAAGAGAGACCATTAAAAATCCTGAAGAAAAAGATTAAAATAAAATTATAAATTCGCTTCTTAACTATTGTATATACAATATATATATAACATTTCATCTCAGAATCATATATAAGCAGATTCGGATTTGATTTTGGCATATTCGAATAATTTTTATTCTACGAAACGAAGAGAAATCAATAAATCCTTTTAATTCAAAAAATTGTATTAAAAAAATGACGAAAACAACAATATTCATGGTATTGTTCACATTGATTGGAATTTCAAAGGTATAGACAATAAAATCAAAGAAATAATAAATTTTTTTTTTTACTTTACATTTCCCAAAGGCTGGGGAACTTTCAAATTCAGTTATCGTAGCAGACGTAGATGATATGGCTTCAACAAAGGCACCTGAACCTATTGTAAATCCCGAAACACAAGTTCTTCAATTTAGTATTATTACAATGGCAATTATAACTGGATGGTTTACTGCCGCCAGTTTACAACCGGTAATGCAAGAATCTAGACAACAAGTTGTTATTGAAGCGGAAGCTGGATTTGGTATGTGCGAAAAGAACTTCCGTCTTAATCATTTAATTTGGCAATATAAGGTATGTGCAGCGACACAATTAAGAATTTCATTGGCTACAATTCGTGCTTTTGATTTAATCTTTTCAGGTGAAGTATCTTGTGTAGAGTTGCTGTTTTCTCGAGGTTTTTTGATTCTCGAGATTCAACTTCCCAGTTGCTTTATATATACTAATTTCTTTAGATAACGAGCAGAAGTCATCATCTACTATACGGCTGGGTTGCAGGTTTTCAGTTACCGATTCGCCCAATTCGTCATCTACTGTCATCTATATACCAATTCGTTTGTGTCTCTACTGTTACAAATTTTACAACCGCTATATATTTGAAGGCAATATGAGAATCTCGAGAAACGAGAAACTCTAAAATAAAAAAAAAATTTCTCGAAATTTGAAAAGCTCCAAATTATATATCTTTCTTGAGATACACGAGATGAGATTTTTGGAGCAGAAATCCTAATTTTGTGATATTTCTTATTGTAAAATAAATGTAAAATATATGAGACTCGATGGAGCACTTAGAATATTGCTTTGGTGTAGTAGTAAAGCGTAGCTGCTCCTCTATATTCCTTTTCGGGGTTCGCGGGCTCGCAACTCAACCAAGTACTTTGAAAAGTTTTTTTTATTTCGCAAACAAAAAATTTATTCAAATAAAAATCCAACAGGAAAATAATAATTTATATAATATATTTATATAATTTAATTATAAAATTAAAATCATTTCATTTATTGTAAAGGTCCTCTTTAGTTAAAATCATAAGCGTGTACCTTTCAAAAGAAATTTTTTCTTTATGGACGCGATAACACCTTCAAAAATCAATTTTGACTTTTTTATGTTGCCTATTCCAAAATACTTTTTTTAACTAATCATAATGTTTTCCAATTAAAATTGTTACTAAACTTGTGTCAGAAAAAAAGGATAAAATATGCCATAAGTCCTGTGCAAACAACTAAAACTAAACTGATAATTTATTTATAACAGGTGTTGGAAGAAAATTTTGTTTGCAAAAGACTTCATGCTATAGGGGGCGTTAGTATAAAAGCCTTTATGAAAATAATATGTACAATAATAAACTCACACGTATAAATATACTAAAATATCAAGAGACTTTGATTCAATTTTAATTAAAAATATTATAAATTTGTGTTTATGTTAAATCAATTTAATTTTCAAATGCATAAATTTATTTCTTCGTTTTGATAATAATGTTTTCCAATTAAAAGTGTTACTAAAATCATATCGGGCAACACAAAATAATTCTTAACTTTTCAGTTCGGTTTTCTTGAGACATCTTGTGGCATCTCGCAAAATTCTTTTATAACCTAAAAAAATATTTGTTGTTAAAATTTTAAAAAATTGTTAATTAAATAATTGTTTTGTTTTGTTTAATTGAAATGTCGTGTATACCGAGAAGTGTGAATTAAAAATTGTTAATTAAATAATTGTTTTGTTTTGTTTAATTGAAATGTCGTGTATGAATTAAATAATACAAAATTGTTTAAAGAAAATTGTGATGGTTTACCGGATAATAAAACTAACACAAAATCTAGTTGAATCAAAAGTTGGTTTATTTTTTGTTTGGGATGCAAATGATTGCAGGTTTTTAGTAACAAATTGGAGAGCAGCTAAAATTAATGTATTTGGAAAATAATAACAAAATTTTGCACCTTTTTTAAGAGGAAAAAAGACAAATTCTTTATTCGAAGATAAAAATGTAATTTATTTTTGTAATGCTCAATAATATTAATTTCTTATGGAAAGCTTCATGTTTATTTCCACCTACTTCACTTAGTAATTCATTATTAAAATCATATGTATTGTAAGTATACAATTTTATTAGAAATATAAATTATATAATATTCTTTGTTAATTCTTTTAGAACAATTTGTAAAGAGACCCCAAAACTGATTTTGATTAAATCAAAAGTTCAAATCCCCGTCATATAAAATATATTCTGATAAGATTTTCTTTTCGGCCATAAAAAAACATGGGTTTTAAATAGTAATTAATTTCTTTAATTACTATTTATAATTTCTACAATTTGTGTATTAGGAGCTCAGAAATCGTAAATCAACATTTTTCTTTTTTTTTAAATAGGAAAAAATAGGAATTCTTTATTCGAAGGTAAAAATGTAAATTATTTAATCTTTTTATTCTTTATTTCAAAACATTTGGATTTTATTATACTATAAATTTACTCTGTGATAAATTTATGTGGTGGTCCTGATAAGGACCATTTTTCTTTCATGTTGTTTGTTATATTAAACTAAAAACATTTTAACTGTCAAAAACATCTCCATAAAGATATGACGTAACTCTGGTGAATCCAACTGCCCAACCTTTCCCACAATCCTCGTCATTACCAAACGCTGTGTCACCAAGTAAAATCTGTTTATCATCATTTTTAGTGATATCTAATGGATCACAAGAATCATCAGAAACACTTGACTTTCCACGTTTTTCGCTCATGCAGATTTATGTATTTCGAATTGTAATAATGGATCTTACTTAACGCTTATTATGTTTTTGTTTAATACTGAGATTTAATGTAGCGCCAAAGTATTGAAACGCTAGTGGCTTAATCGCTATTTTTCCCCCAGCTCGTATAACAAATTTCCCTTAAAGTTCGACCGTTTAGCAATTGTCGGCAATGATAAGAAATACAATTTTTGAATCTTAATTACAATATCTTTATACTCAAAATTAGACTCGTTTTAAATGGAATGTCGACTAGTATAATAGATTAAAGTCAACTTCAAATAGCCTTCAAAATTCTCATATATATAACAATGGAAAGGTTCACAAGAAAATTTTTGATTTTCATTAATTTCTTTGTTTCGAAACAAATAACTAGAGGTGGAATTGTGTATCTCGATTTTAACCAAATCGTATCGAAAAAGCTTAAGAATTGCAATGCTTTTACGATACGATTTAGTCTGAATCGAAATACACGATATGATATGAAAGAACTGAAATAAATGTTAAATGTAAAACAAGCTTATTTCATTAAAGAATTAGGGTATCTCTCTGGTGTTTCGGGTACATCCTTCCAAATCAGTTTTTCATGAATATCTCGTCTAAAAATAATTATTTTTCAAAAAGGATAACAGCTTTTAAATCCTAATTAAATTCCCCGTCGAATAAGGTATAATCGGGTATAATTTTTTCGACCTTTAAAAAACAGAGGCTAGCTAACCAGTGATTTTTCCAATTTTGATTAAGAAAGAAATTCCGACAAAGAAGATGACCGATCTTTTGATTTTTGATTGGATTTTTGGGAAAGCGAAAGTTTCCAACTAATTATTTCTTTCAAGTATTTATTTATATGAAAATTTTTGTCCGCGGAATTAGCAATGATTTTACAAAATTATTTCTAATTTGAATAATTTAATTTCTTTCATTTCTATTTGCTCACAATTTATTAAAGTATCAAAATAAATGAAGAAATAAAATTTGTTCAATTAAAAGTTTTTATGCCCTATGGTAGGTACTACTATTAGTTTTGTCACTCCACTTGTAACACATCGAAATAGTCGTCGTAGAAAGGTTTTAAGGGTGTGATTGTGTCGGGAATCAAAAGTTATATCGATTTATGTATGTCCATCCGTCCGTATACAAGATAACTCAAAAACGCGTTAACCGATTTTGATGAAATTTACAATGTGAGTTGCTTGTTCATTAACTTGGTTTGGTATTGCATTTGAGCAAAATCGATCCAGAGGGAGCAAAGTTATAAAGAAGAAACCAGGGTGACCAGAAAGTTTTGTCGTTTTTTTGTTTATGGTTTTATTGTAACGGGGGTTTTTTTAGGCGTTTGGTTTTTAAGTGTTACCTTATTGACATTTCGCCCGTGATTCGTGCCATGTGGCAAAGACAAACATGCTCATTTAGCATTGCCATTTTACCATGAATAAACTAACGGTTGAGAAATAATCAAGAATTATCCAAATTTGCTTTGAAAATCGGTCCCGTTATTTTATCGCAAATTTGTGTTCAGTGTCGAGGCTCATTTTTGGCTCTATTAATAAGCAAAATTGTAACTTCTGGAGTGATACCAACCTAGAAGCTTAGAGATCCCATTGCATCCAGAAAAATGAAGTTTACATGCTGGTGCAATCGTTGGCCCTTATTTCTTTAAAAATGAGGCGGTAACTCGTGTTATGGTCAATCAGAGGGTTACCGGATCATGATCAATGAATATTTCTTTGAAAATATGGATGACATTGATCAAAAACATATATATATATATATATATAAACCAAGATAATAAGAATGGTCGGCTATTGGTAGCCATTTTTACGAGCAATAATCAGCCGTTAGTCACATAGTTGTAACTATCACCGTTTTGGTGCTACAGTCAAGACAATATTATTTTCTAATTTCTGTCATAATTCCTAAAGTAGAGCACCCACATAATTGGAACGTTCGGCAGTTGTTAGACACTTTTATAGCGAATATTCTGCCGTTAGTCACATAGTTGTAACTATCACCGTTTTGGCGCTACAGTCAAGACAATATTATTTTCTAATTTCTGTCATAACTCCTAAGGTAGAGCACCCACATAATTGGAATGTTCGGCAATTGTTAGACACTTTTATAGCGCATATTCTGCCGTTAGTCACATAGTTGTAACTATCACCGTTTTGGCGCTACACTCAAGACAATATTATTTTCTAATTTCTGTCATAACTCCTAAGGTAGAGCACCCACATAATTGGAACGTTCGGCAATTGTTAGACACTTTTATAGCGAATATTCTGCCGTTAGTCACATAGTTGTAACTATCACCGTTTTGGCGCTACAGTCAAGACAATATTATTTTCTAATTTCTGTCATAACTCCTAAGGTAGAGCACCCACATAATTGGAATGTTCGGCAATTGTTAGACACTTTTATAGCGAATATTCTGCCGTTAGTCACATAGTTGTAACTATCACCGTTTTGGCGCTACAGTCAAGACAATATTATTTTCTAATTTCTGTCATAACTCCTAAGGTAGAGCACCCACATAATTGGAACGTTCGGCAATTGTTAGACACTTTTATAGCGAATATTCTGCCGTTAGTCACATAGTTGTAACTATCACCGTTTTGGCGCTACAGTCAAGACAATATTATTTTCTAATTTCTGTCATAACTCCTAAGGTAGAGCACCCACATAATTGGAACGTTCGGCAATTGTTAGACACTTTTATAGCGAATATTCTGCCGTTAGTCACATAGTTGTAACTATCACCGTTTTGGCGCTACAGTCAAGACAATATTATTTTCTAATTTCTGTCATAACTCCTAAGGTAGAGCACCCACATAATTGGAACGTTCGGCAATTGTTAGACACTTTTATAGCGAATATTCTGCCGTTAGTCACATAGTTGTAACTATCACCGTTTTGGCGCTACAGTCAAGACAATATTATTTTCTAATTTCTGTCATAATTCCTAAGGTAGAGCACCCACATAATTGGAACGTTCGGCAATTGTTAGACACTTTTATAGCGAATATTCTGCCGTTAGTCACATAGTTGTAACTATCACCGTTTTGGCGCTACAGTCAAGACAATATTATTTTCTAATTTCTGTCATAACTCCTAAGGTAGAGCACCCACATAATTGGAACGTTCGGCAATTGTTAGACACTTTTATAGCGAATATTCTGCCGTTAGTCACATAGTTGTAACTATCACCGTTTTGGCGCTACAGTCAAGACAATATTAATTTCTAATTTCTGTCATAACTCCTAAGGTAGAGCACCCACATAATTGGAACGTTCGGCAATTGTTAGACACTTTTATAGCGAATATTCTGCCGTTAGTCACATAGTTGTAACTATCACCGTTTTGGCGCTACAGTCAAGACAATATTTTCTAATTTCTGTCATAACTCCTAAGGTAGAGCACCCACATAATTGGAACGTTCGGCAATTGTTAGACACTTTTATAGCGAATATTCTGCCGTTAGTCACATAGTTGTAACTATCACCGTTTTGGCGCTACAGTCAAGACAATATTAATTTCTAATTTCTGTCATAACTCCTAAGGTAGAGCACCCACATAATTGGAATGTTCGGCAATTGTTAGACACTTTTATAGCGAATATTCTGCCGTTAGTCACATAGTTGTAACTATCACCGTTTTGGCGCTACAGTCAAGACAATATTATTTTCTAATTTCTGTCATAACTCCTAAGGTAGAGCACCCACATAATTGGAATGTTCGGCAATTGTTAGACACTTTTATAGCGAATATTCTGCCGTTAGTCACATAGTTGTAACTATCACCGTTTTGGCGCTACAGTCAAGACAATATTATTTTCTAATTTCTGTCATAACTCCTAAGGTAGAGCACCCACATAATTGGAACGTTCGGCAATTGTTAGACACTTTTATAGCGCATATTCTGCCGTTAGTCACATAGTTGTAACTATAAATTTACTCTTTGGCTAATGTAATTGGGGCCTTTATAAAGACCGTTTTTGTTTCAATTAATAGCCTTAAGATAGAACATTTTTTGTTTGAATCTTTACATTGCAGTAAAATTGTTTTGCGTTTCCTTAAAGGGGACAAAAAATCAGAATTCAATATTCATTTTAAAGAATTTGTATTTTACTACAAATTTACTTTTTGATTAATGTATTTGGTGGCCCTGATAAGGACCGTTTTATATTCAATCTACACATTAAAGTAAGATCCAGTTGGATCCACGATCCACTTCTGTTTTAATCTTAAATTTATCTTTGGCATTCTTATTAGGCCAGTCAACTTGTATTTCACAATCGAAATGTCCAATATTACAAGCAATCGAATCATCTTTCATATTAATAAAATGTTCTCCCGTAATGATCACTTTACATCCAGTTGTTTTAACAAAAATCGTTGATTATTTACTTGCTTCGTCCATTGTCATCACCGTAACCAGCAACACAAAAAACCTTACCGGCAATCATAACATCCGTTGCTCGTTTAATACCATCAATTAGACATTCACGAAAACCTTATAAATTATCAAATTTACTCTGAATTTGCATTTTACTACAAATTTACTCTTTGATTAATGTATTTGGTGGCCCTGATAAGGACTGTTTTATTTTCAATCTACACATTAAAGTAAGATCCAGTTGGATCCACGATCCACTTCTGTTTTAATATTAAATTTATCTTTGGCATTCTTATTAGGCCAGTCAACTTGTATTTCACAATCGAAATGTCCAATATTACAAGCAATCGAATCATCTTTCATAATAATAAAATATTCTCCCGTAATGATTTCTTTACATCCAGTTGTTTTAACAAAAATCGTTGATTATTTACTTGCTTCGTCCATTGTCATCACCGTAACCAGCAACACAACAAACCTTACCGGCAATGATAACATCCGTTGCTCGTTTAATACCATCAATTAGAAATTCAAGACAACCATCTACATTATCAAATTTACTCTGAAAATTTCAAAATGTTTTTAAAATAAAATATCGAAAATGTGGGTTTACCTTTGTTGAAACCTTGTCGTTGAAGTTGTCCTGCAATCAATGTAAACTATTCCGTGATAATTACCACTCAATAATTTATAAAGATCCACTTGTGGTTTAGTATTAAATTTATCTTTGGCATTCTTATTAAGCCAGTCAAATTGAATTTCAAAATCGGAATGTTCAATATTATAAACAATCGAATCATCTTTCATATTAATAAAATGTTCTCCAATAATGATTTCTTCACATCCAGTTGTTGTAACAAAAATTGTTACTTCTTTACTTCCTTCTTCCATTGTAGTCACTTCATAACCTTCCATTGCCGCTTGTAATGCAATTGTTGGATCAATTTCCGTAATAAAAACAGGTCCACCAGGTGCACGTAACGATTGTGCGTATCCTTTATCAACATAGCTGTAACCGGCAACACAATAAACTTTACCAGCAATCCTTACATCCGTTGCTCGTTTAATACCATCAATTAGAGATTCACGACAACCATATAATTTATCAAATTTACTCTGAAATTTAGCTGGTTATTTAAACAAAAAAAAAATATGAAAATATTTGGCATGTTTTCAAATTTCACTTAATTTGAAATACTCAATTCAAATGCAGTAGCAACAAAATCATTATCTTTAAATCGTCGAAATCATTGTCTATAAATGGTATCAGATAGAACATAATCACCATAAGCTTCTCCAAGCAAACGATAACTTTCCGCGGCAATTTTCTCTAGATTGAAAAAAAAACTAACCTTTTTGGGCAATGGTCTTAACATGTTTTTTTGACTACCGAAAAAAATGGTTGGAGCTTGTCTGGCATTTGCTACATCGCCAGCGGTATTGACGTGACATTGCACCTCTTGATTATCATTTATTCAGGTTTCTTTACAAAATTCTCTGAACAGCAAGAACTTCAAGTCTTTCGAGGTTATTAAAAACTAGCTTGATTAGATTTTTATGCTGATAATCCTGGAAAGTTCTAGAAGGATAGAATATTTAAGTTGTGTGAAAGATGGAGAAAGGTTGTGGAATAAAAAAATAAAACGCAAATATTCGGTGTGATATATCTGTTAATAAAACAATTTTCTTTTTTCTTATATTTTACATACAAAAACAAACACAAATAAACCTCCACGACATGTTTTCTTGATATAAAATGTTTTAATATCTATAATGATCGGGTTTGAATGGACCATCTTTAGGTAAACCTAAATATTTAGCTCGTTTATCTGTTAATTTCGCTAATTTACACAAAAGTAAATTCTGTATATGTGGCTGCCAAGCAGCATCATGAACTGCACTTCCTACAAATATTTTGAAAATGGCTTGTGTTTTTCATCTAGTAACTTTGGTACTGTTTCAACAGTCTTCAGACTTAACACAATATGTTGACCTAAAATTATAGAAAATAGATTAAGAAACGGCGCTGTTCAAATCGAACAAATTTTTGATGTGAAAATTATTGAAAATTTTCATTCAAATTTAAATTAAATTTTTGAAACTTTTGGAGAACTAAAAAAATTAATACACAAGGTGTAAATAAAATCCCAATAATCAATTTAAAATCCACGAAGTTTTTCACCTATGGTTTGTAACTGTGTTTTGATTTATCAAAAAGCAAGCATATCATAGGCATTTTAAAGAATATCAATTTTAGAAGGTGTAAACTTTGGTGTTCGTGTTTTGATTGGTTGAGAGCGGGCCTATCATAACGATTTTTAAGAATATACCTTTTAAAAAGGCTTATAAAATTTGTATTATAATCAGGACAATCAGAGAAATATTTTCAATCAAAAATTAAATGTATATGAGCATATATTCCATTTCTTTCTATTAGGAACAAATATTAAGGTTTTTTTTTATTATAATTGTATCAATTGTTCATTTGAATCCGTTGTGTCTCGGTTAGTTTTCGCTTAAAAATAATTTAACATCAATAAAATGACAATTTAAATTGTTTTATGCAAATTTATTTAATAAGATCATACATAAAATATATTATTATGCCATATAAATATTACACATAACAACTGCATTATTTTAAGCAATTAGAGCTGTTTCTGCTGCTGGTTTTGTTGTTCAATTACTGAAAGTAATTTGTAAGAGAGTATTTCTTAATTGAAATGCTGAACATTTTTTATATTGGCAAAATATATACCTGATGTTTGTAAAAGTTCATCACAAGCAGCAAAACCCATTTCAGAATTAGCTAAAATTTCTGCAAGCTGAATATGTAGATCTTCTGGTAAATCGGGTGTTTTCAATTTATTAGCTGATGATTGTCCAACAAAATTTGGGTATGCCTATGATTGAGCCATACCAAAACTTTGGCCCAAACTAGAGCCGAAACCATACATTCCTTGTGCCTTTAAGAAATAATTGATGATTAAAATTTGTGAACTAATTCCTATAATGTGTACTTACATTTGTTGATACTGCAATTGTTAAAATAACGCACAAAATAATAATTTTCGACATTTTGTTTCGAGATGTTTTTCTTCTTCTGAATTTCACTTAACAAGATTTTTATTTATAAAGTCATCCGAACCAAAAATTACCAAGTATTTTCTAGTTCAGGTGATATTAATATGAAATTAAATGGTAGTGGAGAATAATTTTGAATGGGTTTTTATACTGTTTTAATTAAAAAAATAATTTAAGATACAAAATTAGGAAACCAACCAAGATTCAAGATGAGTAATGCATTTCGCGAAACGTTATAAATCTTGTTTTTGAAGAAAAATACAGCTAAAATATACGTAATCAAAATTGTGTTTCATAATTAGTAATGTTTTCAAGGTATTTGCATATGGAAAACGAATTCATTCTAGATAATTGAATAGAACAAAGTTTATCTATTGTAGTTAGAAGAGATATACCATGTTTACCTCAAAAGAAGTCATTAATAAAAACAGTTGTTTGCCAAAAATTCCCAAAGACTTCAATTATATGAAAATAATCAAATAGTGAAAGGTTGAAGGTTAAAGGTAGATAATGTAGTAATGAACTACAAATAGATTTAAATAGAAGGTATTGAAATCTTATATCTGAACCCACTTAGTTTCGTTTTATAAATATTATTTTAATGAAAATACACAGAATAACTCCATGGATGTTTTCTAGACAGCAAACAACTTCTAATTAAATATATACTATTGAAGTATCATAAGACGTGATGAAGTCTCATTTAACATGTGCTGTTTATCATGAATTTCCTATTTTTGTATCAAAAACTATACTAAAGGAACATAGACGAATGGATAAACAATTTGGTATCATAATTTTCAAAAACTGTCATAGAAGAAGGAAAATTTAATCTTTGGAAAGTAAATTGCAAGTCTTAAAATCTGAATAAATAAAACGAGTTACTAAACTACTATATAATAAAAGATGAAGAAGATTACCTCAAATAGCGTCACTTATCATTTGCATTTCCGCTGTTTATCTTTTATATATTGTATTTCGCAAAATAAACTATTTTTTACCCCCTTACATTTTCTCGTTATTTTTATTTCAAATAATGTAAATGCATTTTATAAAAAGCTGTACAATTTTCGTAAACATATTTATTTGATGATAATAAATGTATGTTCTCGTGTTGAATTTTTGCCAAAAGAGAGACCATTAAAAATCCTGAAGAAAAAGATTAAAATAAAATTATAAATTCGCTTCTTAACTATTGTATATACAATATATATATAACATTTCATCTCAGAATCATATATAAGCAGATTCGGATTTGATTTTGGCATATTCGAATAATTTTTATTCTACGAAACGAAGAGAAATCAATAAATCCTTTTAATTCAAAAAATTGTATTAAAAAAATGACGAAAACAACAATATTCATGGTATTGTTCACATTGATTGGAATTTCAAAGGTATAGACAATAAAATCAAAGAAATAATAAATTTTTTTTTTTACTTTACATTTCCCAAAGGCTGGGGAACTTTCAAATTCAGTTATCGTAGCAGACGTAGATGATATGGCTTCAACAAAGGCACCTGAACCTATTGTAAATCCCGAAACACAAGTTCTTCAATTTAGTATTATTACAATGGCAATTATAACTGGATGGTTTACTGCCGCCAGTTTACAACCGGTAATGCAAGAATCTAGACAACAAGTTGTTATTGAAGCGGAAGCTGGATTTGGTATGTGCGAAAAGAACTTCCGTCTTAATCATTTAATTTGGCAATATAAGGTATGTGCAGCGACACAATTAAGAATTTCATTGGCTACAATTCGTGCTTTTGATTTAATCTTTTCAGGTGAAGTATCTTGTGTAGAGTTGCTGTTTTCTCGAGGTTTTTTGATTCTCGAGATTCAACTTCCCAGTTGCTTTATATATACTAATTTCTTTAGATAACGAGCAGAAGTCATCATCTACTATACGGCTGGGTTGCAGGTTTTCAGTTACCGATTCGCCCAATTCGTCATCTACTGTCATCTATATACCAATTCGTTTGTGTCTCTACTGTTACAAATTTTACAACCGCTATATATTTGAAGGCAATATGAGAATCTCGAGAAACGAGAAACTCTAAAATAAAAAAAAAATTTCTCGAAATTTGAAAAGCTCCAAATTATATATCTTTCTTGAGATACACGAGATGAGATTTTTGGAGCAGAAATCCTAATTTTGTGATATTTCTTATTGTAAAATAAATGTAAAATATATGAGACTCGATGGAGCACTTAGAATATTGCTTTGGTGTAGTAGTAAAGCGTAGCTGCTCCTCTATATTCCTTTTCGGGGTTCGCGGGCTCGCAACTCAACCAAGTACTTTGAAAAGTTTTTTTTATTTCGCAAACAAAAAATTTATTCAAATAAAAATCCAACAGGAAAATAATAATTTATATAATATATTTATATAATTTAATTATAAAATTAAAATCATTTCATTTATTGTAAAGGTCCTCTTTAGTTAAAATCATAAGCGTGTACCTTTCAAAAGAAATTTTTTCTTTATGGACGCGATAACACCTTCAAAAATCAATTTTGACTTTTTTATGTTGCCTATTCCAAAATACTTTTTTTAACTAATCATAATGTTTTCCAATTAAAATTGTTACTAAACTTGTGTCAGAAAAAAAGGATAAAATATGCCATAAGTCCTGTGCAAACAACTAAAACTAAACTGATAATTTATTTATAACAGGTGTTGGAAGAAAATTTTGTTTGCAAAAGACTTCATGCTATAGGGGGCGTTAGTATAAAAGCCTTTATGAAAATAATATGTACAATAATAAACTCACACGTATAAATATACTAAAATATCAAGAGACTTTGATTCAATTTTAATTAAAAATATTATAAATTTGTGTTTATGTTAAATCAATTTAATTTTCAAATGCATAAATTTATTTCTTCGTTTTGATAATAATGTTTTCCAATTAAAAGTGTTACTAAAATCATATCGGGCAACACAAAATAATTCTTAACTTTTCAGTTCGGTTTTCTTGAGACATCTTGTGGCATCTCGCAAAATTCTTTTATAACCTAAAAAAATATTTGTTGTTAAAATTTTAAAAAATTGTTAATTAAATAATTGTTTTGTTTTGTTTAATTGAAATGTCGTGTATACCGAGAAGTGTGAATTAAAAATTGTTAATTAAATAATTGTTTTGTTTTGTTTAATTGAAATGTCGTGTATGAATTAAATAATACAAAATTGTTTAAAAAAAATTGTGATGGTTTACCGGATAATAAAACTAACACAAAATCTAGTTGAATCAAAAGTTGGTTTATTTTTTGTTTGGGATGCAAATGATTGCAGGTTTTTAGTAACAAATTGGAGAGCAGCTAAAATTAAAGTATTTGGAAAATAATAACAAAATTTTGCACCTTTTTTAAGAGGAAAAAAGACAAATTCTTTATTCGAAGATAAAAATGTAATTTATTTTTGTAATGCTCAATAATATTAATTTCTTATGGAAAGCTTCATGTTTATTTCCACCTACTTCACTTAGTAATTCATTATTAAAATCATATGTATTGTAAGTATACAATTTTATTAGAAATATAAATTATATAATATTCTTTGTTAATTCTTTTAGAACAATTTGTAAAGAGACCCCAAAACTGATTTTGATTAAATCAAAAGTTCAAATCCCCGTCATATAAAATATATTCTGATAAGATTTTCTTTTCGGCCATAAAAAAACATGGGTTTTAAATAGCAATTATTTTTTTAGTTACTATTTATAATTTCGACAATTTGTGTATTAGGAGCTCAGAAATCGTAAATCAACATTTTTCTTTTTTTTTAAATAGGAAAAAATAGGAATTCTTTATTCGAAGGTAAAAATGTAAATTATTTAATCTTTTTATTCTTTATTTCAAAACATTTGGATTTTATTATACTATAAATTTACTCTGTGATAAATTTATGTGGTGGTCCTGAAAAGGACCATTTTTCTTTCATGTTGTTTGTTATATTAAACTAAAAACATTTTAACTGTCAAAAACATCTCCATAAAGATATGATGTAACTCTGGTGAATCCAACTGCCCAACCTTTCCCACAATCCTCGTCATTACCAAACGCTGTGTCACCAAGTAAAATCTGTTTATTATCATTTTTAGTGATATCTAATGGATCACCAGAATCATCAGAAACACTTGACTTTCCACGTTTTTCGCTCATGCAGATTTATGTATTTCGAATTGTAATAATGTATCTTACTTAACGCTTATTATGTTTTTGTTTAATACTGAGATTTAATGTAGCGCCAAAGTATTGAAACGCTAGTGGCTTAATCGCTATTTTTCCCCCAGCTCGTATAACAAATTTCCCTTAAAGTTCGACCATTTAGCAATTGTCGGCAATGATAAGAAATAAAATTTTTGAATCTTAATTACAATATCTTTATACTCAAAATTAGACTCGTTTTAAATGGAATGTCGACTAGTATAATAGATTAAAGTCAACTTCAAATAGCCTTCAAAATTCTCATATATATAACAATTGAGAGGTTCACAAGAAAATTTTTGATTTTCATTAATTTCTTTGTTTCGAAACAAGTAACTAGAGGTGGAATTGTGTATCTCGATTTTAACCAAATCGTATCGAAAAAGCTTAAGAATTGCAATGCTTTTACGATACGATTTAGTCTGAATCCAAATACACGATATGATATGAAAGAACTGAAATAAATGTTAAATGTAAAACAAGCTTATTTCATTAAAGAATTAGGGTATCTCTCTGGTGTTTCGGGTACATCCTTGCAAATCAGTTTTTCATGAATATCTCGTCTAAAAATAATTATTTTTCAAAAAGGATAACAGCTTTTAAATCCTAATTAAATTCCCCGTCGAATAAGATATAATCGGGTATAATTTTTTCGACCTTTAAAAAACAGAGGCTAGCTAAACAGTGATTTTTCCAATTTTGATTAAGAAAGAAATTCCGACAAAGAAGATGACCGATCTTTTGATTTTTGATTGGATTTTTGGGAAAGCGAAAGTTTCCAACTAATTATTTCTTTCAAGTATTTATTTATATGAAAATTTTTGTCCGCGGAATTAGCAATGATTTTACAAAATTATTTCTAATTTGAATAATTTAATTTCTTTCATTTCCATTTGCTCACAATTTATAAAAGTATCAAAATAAATGAAGAAATAAAATTTGTTCAATTAAAAGTTTTTATGCCCTATGCTAGGTACTACCAGAGGGTATATTAGTTTTGTCACTCCACTTGTAACACATCGAAATAGTCGTCGTAGAGTGGTTTTATGGGTATGGTTGTGTAGGGAATCAAAAATTATATCGATTAATACATGTTCGTCCGTCCGTCCGTATACAAGATAACTCAAAAACGCGTTAACCGATTTTGATGAAATTTACAATGTGAGTTGCTTGTTCATTAACTTGGTTTGGTATTGCATTTGAGCAAATTCGATCCAGAGGGAACAAAGTTTTAAAGAAAAAACCAGGGTGACCAGAAAGTTTTGTCGTTTTTTTGTTTATGGTTTTATTGTAACGGGGGTTTTTTTAGGCGTTTGGTTTTTAAGTGTTACCTTATTGACATTTCGCCCGTGATTCGTGCCATGTGGCAAAGACAAACATGCTCATTTAGCATTGCCATTTTACCATGAATAAACTAACGGTTGAGAAATAATCAAGAATTATCCAAATTTGCTTTGAAAATCGGTCCCGTTATTTTATCGCAAATTTGTGTTCAGTGTCGAGGCTCATTTTTGGCTCTATTAATAAGCAAAATTGTAACTTCTGGAGTGATACCAACCTAGAAGCTTAGAGATCCCATTGCATCCAGAAAAATGAAGTTTACATGCTGGTGCAATCGTTGGCCTTTATTTCTTTAAAAATGAGGCGGTAACTCGTGTTATGGTCAATCAGAGGGTTACCGGATCATGATCAATGAATATTTCATTGAAAATATGGATGACATTGATCAAAAACATATATATATATATATATATAAACCAAGATAATAAGAATGGTCGGCTATTGGTAGCCATTTTTACGGGCAATAATCAGCCGTTAGTCACATAGTTGTAACTATCACCGTTTTGGCGCTACAGTCAAGACAATATTATTTTCTAATTTCTGTCGTAATTCCTAAAGTAGAGCACCCACATAATTGGAACGTTCGGCAGTTGTTAGACACTTTTATAGCGAATATTCTGCCGTTAGTCACATAGTTGTAACTATCACCGTTTTGGTGCTACAGTCAAGACAATATTATTTTTTAATTTCTGTCATAACTCCTAAGGTAGAGCACCCACATAATTGGAACGTTCGGCAATTGTTAGACACTCTTCTAGCGAATATTCTGCCGTTAGTCACATAGTTGTAACTATCACCGTTTTGGCGCTACAGTCAAGATAATATTGATTTCTAATTTCTGTCATAACTCCTAAGGTAGAGCACCCACATTATTGGAATGTTCGGCAATTGTTAGACACTTTTATAGCGAATATTCTGCCGTTAGTCACATAGTTGTAACTATCACCGTTTTGGCGCTACAGTCAAGACAATATTATTTTCTAATTTCTGTCATAACTCCTAAGGTAGAGCACCCACATAATTGGAACGTTCGGCAATTGTTAGACACTTTTATAGCGAATATTCTGCCGTTAGTCACATAGTTGTAACTATCACCGTTTTGGCGCTACAGTCAAGACAATATTATTTTCTAATTTCTGTCATAACTCCTAAGGTAGAGCACCCATATAATTGGAACGTTCGGCAATTGTTAGACACTTTTATAGGGAATATTCTGCCGTTAGTCACATAGTTGTAACTATCACTGTTTTGGCGCTACAGTCAAGACAATATTATTTTCTAATTTCTGTCATAACTCCTAAGGTAGAGCACCCACATAATTGGAATGTTCGGCAATTGTTAGACACTTTTATAGCGAATATTCTGCCGTTAGTCACATAGTTGTAACTATTACCGTTTTGGCGCTACAGTCAAGACAATATTATTTTCTAATTTCTGTCATAACTCCTAAGGTAGAGCACCCACATAATGGGAACGTTCGGCAATTGTTAGACACTTTTATAGCGAATATTCTGCCGTTAGTCACATAGTTGTAACTATCACCGTTTTGGCGCTACAGTCAAGACAATATTAATTTCTAATTTCTGTCATAACTCCTAAGGTAGAGCACCCACATAATTGGAACGTTCGGCAATTGTTAGACACTTTTATAGCGAATATTCTGCCGTTAGTCACATAGTTGTAACTATCACCGTTTTGGCGCTACAGTCAAGACAATATTATTTTCTAATTTCTGTCATAATTCCTAAGGTAGAGCACCTACATAATTGGAACGTTCGGCAATTGTTAGACACTTTTATAGCGAATATTCTGCCGTTAGTCACATAGTTGTAACTATCACCGTTTTGGCGCTACAGTCAGGACAATATTATTTTCTAATTTCTGTCATAACTCCTAAGGTAGAGCACCCACATAATGGGAACGTTCGGCAATTGTTAGACACTTTTATAGCGAATATTCTGCCGTTAGTCACATAGTTGTAACTATCACCGTTTTGGCGCTACAGTCAAGACAATATTAATTTCTAATTTCTATCATAACTCCTAAGGTAGAGCACCCACATAATTGAAACGTTCGGCAATTGTTAGACACTTTTATAGCGAATATTCTGCCGTTAGTCACATAGTTGTAACTATCACCGTTTTGGCGCTACAGTCAAGACAATATTAATTTCTAATTTCTATCATAACTCCTAAGGTAGAGCACCCACATAATTGAAACGTTCGGCAATTGTTAGACACTTTTATAGCGAATATTCTGCCGTTAGTCACATAGTTGTAACTATCACCGTTTTGGCGCTACAGTCAAGACAATATTATTTTCTAATTTCTGTCATAACTCCTAAGGTAGAGCACCCACATAATTGGAACGTTCGGCAATTGTTAGACACTTTTATAGCGAATATTCTGCCGTTAGTCACATAGTTGTAACTATCACCGTTTTGGCGCTACAGTCAAGACAATATTAATTTCTAATTTCTGTCATAACTCCTAAGGTAGAGCACCCACATAATTGGAACGTTCGGCAATTGTTAGACACTTTTATAGCGAATATTCTGCCGTTAGTCACATAGTTGTAACTATCACCGTTTTGGCGCTACAGTCAAGACAATATTATTTTCTAATTTCTGTCATAACTCCTAAGGTAGAGCACCAACATAATTGGAACGTTCGGCAATTGTTAGACACTTTTATAGCGAATATTCTGCCGTTAGTCACATAGTTGTAACTATCACCGTTTTGGCGCTACAGTCAAGACAATATTAATTTCTAATTTCTGTCATAACTCCTAAGGTAGAGCACCCACATAATTGGAACGTTCGGCAATTGTTAGACACTTTTATAGCGAATATTCTGCCGTTAGTCACATAGTTGTAACTATCACCGTTTTGGCGCTACAGTCAAGACAATATTAATTTCTAATTTCTGTCATAACTCCTAAGGTAGAGCACCCACATAATTGGAATGTTCGGCAATTGTTAGACACTTTTATAGCGAATATTCTGCCGTTAGTCACATAGTTGTAACTATCACCGTTTTGGCGCTACAGTCAAGACAATATTATTTTCTAATTTCTGTCATAACTCCTAAGGTAGAGCACCCACATAATTGGAACGTTCGGCAATTGTTAGACACTTTTATAGCGAATATTCTGCCGTTAGTCACATAGTTGTAACTATCACCGTTTTGGCGCTACAGTCAAGACAATATTAATTTCTAATTTCTGTCATAACTCCTAAGGTAGAGCACCCACATAATTGGAACGTTCGGCAATTGTTAGACACTTTTATAGCGAATATTCTGCCGTTAGTCACATAGTTGTAACTATCACCGTTTTGGCGCTACAGTCAAGACAATATTATTTTCTAATTTCTGTCATAACTCCTAAGGTAGAGCACCCACATAATTGGAACGTTCGGCAATTGTTAGACACTTTTATAGCGAATATTCTGCCGTTAGTCACATAGTTGTAACTATCACCGTTTTGGCGCTACAGTCAAGACAATATTAATTTCTAATTTCTGTCATAACTCCTAAGGTAGAGCACCCACATAATTGGAATGTTCGGCAATTGTTAGACACTTTTATAGCGAATATTCTGCCGTTAGTCACATAGTTGTAACTATCACCGTTTTGGCGCTACAGTCAAGACAATATTATTTTCTAATTTCTGTCATAACTCCTAAGGTAGAGCACCCACATAATTGGAACGTTCGGCAATTGTTAGACACTTTTATAGCGCATATTTTGCCGTTAGTCACATAGTTGTAACTATAAATTTACTCTTTGGCTAATGCAATTGGGGCCTTTATAAAGACCGTTTTTGTTTCAATTAATAGCCTTAAGATAGAACATTTTTTGTTTGAATCTTTACATTGCAGTAAAATTGTTTTGCGTTTTCTTAAAGGGGACAAAAAATCAGAATTCAATATTCATTTTAAAGAATTTGTATTTTACTACAAATTTACTTTTTGATTAATGTATTTGGTGGCCCTGATAAGGACCGTTTTACTTTCAATCTACACATTAAAGTAAGATCCAGTTGGATCCACGATCCAGTTCTGTTTTAATAATAAATTTATCTTTGGCATTCTTATTAGGCCAGTCAACTTGTATTTCACAATGGAAATGTCCAATATTACAAGGAATCGAATCATCTTTCATATTAATAAAATGTTCTCCCGTAATGATTTCTTTACATCCAGGTGTTTTAACAAAAATCGTTGGTTATTTACTTGCTTCTTCCATTGTCATCACCGTAACCAGCAACACAAAAAACCTTACCGGAAATCATAACATCCGTTGCTCGTTTAATACCATCAATTAGACATTCACGAAAACCTTATAAATTATCAAATTTACTCTGAATTTGCATTTTAGTACAAATTTACTCTTTGATTAATGTATTTGGTGGCCCTGATAAGGACCGTTTTATATTCAATCTACACATTAAAGTAAGATCCAGTTGGATCCACGATCCACTTCTGTTTTAATCTTAAATTTATCTTTGGCATTCTTATTAGGCCAGTCAACTTGTATTTCACAATCGAAATGTCCAATATTACAAGCAATCGAATCATCTTTCATATTAATAAAATGTTCTCCCGTAATGATCACTTTACATCCAGTTGTTTTAACAAAAATCGTTGATTATTTACTTGCTTCGTCCATTGTCATCACCGTAACCAGCAACACAAAAAACCTTACCGGCAATCATAACATCCGTTGCTCGTTTAATACCATCAATTAGACATTCACGAAAACCTTATAAATTATCAAATTTACTCTGAATTTGCATTTTACTACAAATTTACTCTTTGATTAATGTATTTGGTGGCCCTGATAAGGACTGTTTTATTTTCAATCTACACATTAAAGTAAGATCCAGTTGGATCCACGATCCACTTCTGTTTTAATATTAAATTTATCTTTGGCATTCTTATTAGGCCAGTCAACTTGTATTTCACAATCGAAATGTCCAATATTACAAGCAATCGAATCATCTTTCATAATAATAAAATATTCTCCCGTAATGATTTCTTTACATCCAGTTGTTTTAACAAAAATCGTTGATTATTTACTTGCTTCGTCCATTGTCATCACCGTAACCAGCAACACAACAAACCTTACCGGCAATGATAACATCCGTTGCTCGTTTAATACCATCAATTAGAAATTCAAGACAACCATCTACATTATCAAATTTACTCTGAAAATTTCAAAATGTTTTTAAAATAAAATATCGAAAATGTGGGTTTACCTTTGTTGAAACCTTGTCGTTGAAGTTGTCCTGCAATCAATGTAAACTATTCCGTGATAATTACCACTCAATAATTTATAAAGATCCACTTGTGGTTTAGTATTAAATTTATCTTTGGCATTCTTATTAAGCCAGTCAAATTGAATTTCAAAATCGGAATGTTCAATATTATAAACAATCGAATCATCTTTCATATTAATAAAATGTTCTCCAATAATGATTTCTTCACATCCAGTTGTTGTAACAAAAATTGTTACTTCTTTACTTCCTTCTTCCATTGTAGTCACTTCATAACCTTCCATTGCCGCTTGTAATGCAATTGTTGGATCAATTTCCGTAATAAAAACAGGTCCACCAGGTGCACGTAACGATTGTGCGTATCCTTTATCAACATAGCTGTAACCGGCAACACAATAAACTTTACCAGCAATCCTTACATCCGTTGCTCGTTTAATACCATCAATTAGAGATTCACGACAACCATATAATTTATCAAATTTACTCTGAAATTTAGCTGGTTATTTAAACAAAAAAAAAATATGAAAATATTTGGCATGTTTTCAAATTTCACTTAATTTGAAATACTCAATTCAAATGCAGTAGCAACAAAATCATTATCTTTAAATCGTCGAAATCATTGTCTATAAATGGTATCAGATAGAACATAATCACCATAAGCTTCTCCAAGCAAACGATAACTTTCCGCGGCAATTTTCTCTAGATTGAAAAAAAAACTAACCTTTTTGGGCAATGGTCTTAACATGTTTTTTTGACTACCGAAAAAAATGGTTGGAGCTTGTCTGGCATTTGCTACATCGCCAGCGGTATTGACGTGACATTGCACCTCTTGATTATCATTTATTCAGGTTTCTTTACAAAATTCTCTGAACAGCAAGAACTTCAAGTCTTTCGAGGTTATTAAAAACTAGCTTGATTAGATTTTTATGCTGATAATCCTGGAAAGTTCTAGAAGGATAGAATATTTAAGTTGTGTGAAAGATGGAGAAAGGTTGTGGAATAAAAAAATAAAACGCAAATATTCGGTGTGATATATCTGTTAATAAAACAATTTTCTTTTTTCTTATATTTTACATACAAAAACAAACACAAATAAACCTCCACGACATGTTTTCTTGATATAAAATGTTTTAATATCTATAATGATCGGGTTTGAATGGACCATCTTTAGGTAAACCTAAATATTTAGCTCGTTTATCTGTTAATTTCGCTAATTTACACAAAAGTAAATTCTGTATATGTGGCTGCCAAGCAGCATCATGAACTGCACTTCCTACAAATATTTTGAAAATGGCTTGTGTTTTTCATCTAGTAACTTTGGTACTGTTTCAACAGTCTTCAGACTTAACACAATATGTTGACCTAAAATTATAGAAAATAGATTAAGAAACGGCGCTGTTCAAATCGAACAAATTTTTGATGTGAAAATTATTGAAAATTTTCATTCAAATTTAAATTAAATTTTTGAAACTTTTGGAGAACTAAAAAAATTAATACACAAGGTGTAAATAAAATCCCAATAATCAATTTAAAATCCACGAAGTTTTTCACCTATGGTTTGTAACTGTGTTTTGATTTATCAAAAAGCAAGCATATCATAGGCATTTTAAAGAATATCAATTTTAGAAGGTGTAAACTTTGGTGTTCGTGTTTTGATTGGTTGAGAGCGGGCCTATCATAACGATTTTTAAGAATATACCTTTTAAAAAGGCTTATAAAATTTGTATTATAATCAGGACAATCAGAGAAATATTTTCAATCAAAAATTAAATGTATATGAGCATATATTCCATTTCTTTCTATTAGGAACAAATATTAAGGTTTTTTTTTATTATAATTGTATCAATTGTTCATTTGAATCCGTTGTGTCTCGGTTAGTTTTCGCTTAAAAATAATTTAACATCAATAAAATGACAATTTAAATTGTTTTATGCAAATTTATTTAATAAGATCATACATAAAATATATTATTATGCCATATAAATATTACACATAACAACTGCATTATTTTAAGCAATTAGAGCTGTTTCTGCTGCTGGTTTTGTTGTTCAATTACTGAAAGTAATTTGTAAGAGAGTATTTCTTAATTGAAATGCTGAACATTTTTTATATTGGCAAAATATATACCTGATGTTTGTAAAAGTTCATCACAAGCAGCAAAACCCATTTCAGAATTAGCTAAAATTTCTGCAAGCTGAATATGTAGATCTTCTGGTAAATCGGGTGTTTTCAATTTATTAGCTGATGATTGTCCAACAAAATTTGGGTATGCCTATGATTGAGCCATACCAAAACTTTGGCCCAAACTAGAGCCGAAACCATACATTCCTTGTGCCTTTAAGAAATAATTGATGATTAAAATTTGTGAACTAATTCCTATAATGTGTACTTACATTTGTTGATACTGCAATTGTTAAAATAACGCACAAAATAATAATTTTCGACATTTTGTTTCGAGATGTTTTTCTTCTTCTGAATTTCACTTAACAAGATTTTTATTTATAAAGTCATCCGAACCAAAAATTACCAAGTATTTTCTAGTTCAGGTGATATTAATATGAAATTAAATGGTAGTGGAGAATAATTTTGAATGGGTTTTTATACTGTTTTAATTAAAAAAATAATTTAAGATACAAAATTAGGAAACCAACCAAGATTCAAGATGAGTAATGCATTTCGCGAAACGTTATAAATCTTGTTTTTGAAGAAAAATACAGCTAAAATATACGTAATCAAAATTGTGTTTCATAATTAGTAATGTTTTCAAGGTATTTGCATATGGAAAACGAATTCATTCTAGATAATTGAATAGAACAAAGTTTATCTATTGTAGTTAGAAGAGATATACCATGTTTACCTCAAAAGAAGTCATTAATAAAAACAGTTGTTTGCCAAAAATTCCCAAAGACTTCAATTATATGAAAATAATCAAATAGTGAAAGGTTGAAGGTTAAAGGTAGATAATGTAGTAATGAACTACAAATAGATTTAAATAGAAGGTATTGAAATCTTATATCTGAACCCACTTAGTTTCGTTTTATAAATATTATTTTAATGAAAATACACAGAATAACTCCATGGATGTTTTCTAGACAGCAAACAACTTCTAATTAAATATATACTATTGAAGTATCATAAGACGTGATGAAGTCTCATTTAACATGTGCTGTTTATCATGAATTTCCTATTTTTGTATCAAAAACTATACTAAAGGAACATAGACGAATGGATAAACAATTTGGTATCATAATTTTCAAAAACTGTCATAGAAGAAGGAAAATTTAATCTTTGGAAAGTAAATTGCAAGTCTTAAAATCTGAATAAATAAAACGAGTTACTAAACTACTATATAATAAAAGATGAAGAAGATTACCTCAAATAGCGTCACTTATCATTTGCATTTCCGCTGTTTATCTTTTATATATTGTATTTCGCAAAATAAACTATTTTTTACCCCCTTACATTTTCTCGTTATTTTTATTTCAAATAATGTAAATGCATTTTATAAAAAGCTGTACAATTTTCGTAAACATATTTATTTGATGATAATAAATGTATGTTCTCGTGTTGAATTTTTGCCAAAAGAGAGACCATTAAAAATCCTGAAGAAAAAGATTAAAATAAAATTATAAATTCGCTTCTTAACTATTGTATATACAATATATATATAACATTTCATCTCAGAATCATATATAAGCAGATTCGGATTTGATTTTGGCATATTCGAATAATTTTTATTCTACGAAACGAAGAGAAATCAATAAATCCTTTTAATTCAAAAAATTGTATTAAAAAAATGACGAAAACAACAATATTCATGGTATTGTTCACATTGATTGGAATTTCAAAGGTATAGACAATAAAATCAAAGAAATAATAAATTTTTTTTTTTACTTTACATTTCCCAAAGGCTGGGGAACTTTCAAATTCAGTTATCGTAGCAGACGTAGATGATATGGCTTCAACAAAGGCACCTGAACCTATTGTAAATCCCGAAACACAAGTTCTTCAATTTAGTATTATTACAATGGCAATTATAACTGGATGGTTTACTGCCGCCAGTTTACAACCGGTAATGCAAGAATCTAGACAACAAGTTGTTATTGAAGCGGAAGCTGGATTTGGTATGTGCGAAAAGAACTTCCGTCTTAATCATTTAATTTGGCAATATAAGGTATGTGCAGCGACACAATTAAGAATTTCATTGGCTACAATTCGTGCTTTTGATTTAATCTTTTCAGGTGAAGTATCTTGTGTAGAGTTGCTGTTTTCTCGAGGTTTTTTGATTCTCGAGATTCAACTTCCCAGTTGCTTTATATATACTAATTTCTTTAGATAACGAGCAGAAGTCATCATCTACTATACGGCTGGGTTGCAGGTTTTCAGTTACCGATTCGCCCAATTCGTCATCTACTGTCATCTATATACCAATTCGTTTGTGTCTCTACTGTTACAAATTTTACAACCGCTATATATTTGAAGGCAATATGAGAATCTCGAGAAACGAGAAACTCTAAAATAAAAAAAAAATTTCTCGAAATTTGAAAAGCTCCAAATTATATATCTTTCTTGAGATACACGAGATGAGATTTTTGGAGCAGAAATCCTAATTTTGTGATATTTCTTATTGTAAAATAAATGTAAAATATATGAGACTCGATGGAGCACTTAGAATATTGCTTTGGTGTAGTAGTAAAGCGTAGCTGCTCCTCTATATTCCTTTTCGGGGTTCGCGGGCTCGCAACTCAACCAAGTACTTTGAAAAGTTTTTTTTATTTCGCAAACAAAAAATTTATTCAAATAAAAATCCAACAGGAAAATAATAATTTATATAATATATTTATATAATTTAATTATAAAATTAAAATCATTTCATTTATTGTAAAGGTCCTCTTTAGTTAAAATCATAAGCGTGTACCTTTCAAAAGAAATTTTTTCTTTATGGACGCGATAACACCTTCAAAAATCAATTTTGACTTTTTTATGTTGCCTATTCCAAAATACTTTTTTTAACTAATCATAATGTTTTCCAATTAAAATTGTTACTAAACTTGTGTCAGAAAAAAAGGATAAAATATGCCATAAGTCCTGTGCAAACAACTAAAACTAAACTGATAATTTATTTATAACAGGTGTTGGAAGAAAATTTTGTTTGCAAAAGACTTCATGCTATAGGGGGCGTTAGTATAAAAGCCTTTATGAAAATAATATGTACAATAATAAACTCACACGTATAAATATACTAAAATATCAAGAGACTTTGATTCAATTTTAATTAAAAATATTATAAATTTGTGTTTATGTTAAATCAATTTAATTTTCAAATGCATAAATTTATTTCTTCGTTTTGATAATAATGTTTTCCAATTAAAAGTGTTACTAAAATCATATCGGGCAACACAAAATAATTCTTAACTTTTCAGTTCGGTTTTCTTGAGACATCTTGTGGCATCTCGCAAAATTCTTTTATAACCTAAAAAAATATTTGTTGTTAAAATTTTAAAAAATTGTTAATTAAATAATTGTTTTGTTTTGTTTAATTGAAATGTCGTGTATACCGAGAAGTGTGAATTAAAAATTGTTAATTAAATAATTGTTTTGTTTTGTTTAATTGAAATGTCGTGTATGAATTAAATAATACAAAATTGTTTAAAAAAAATTGTGATGGTTTACCGGATAATAAAACTAACACAAAATCTAGTTGAATCAAAAGTTGGTTTATTTTTTGTTTGGGATGCAAATGATTGCAGGTTTTTAGTAACAAATTGGAGAGCAGCTAAAATTAAAGTATTTGGAAAATAATAACAAAATTTTGCACCTTTTTTAAGAGGAAAAAAGACAAATTCTTTATTCGAAGATAAAAATGTAATTTATTTTTGTAATGCTCAATAATATTAATTTCTTATGGAAAGCTTCATGTTTATTTCCACCTACTTCACTTAGTAATTCATTATTAAAATCATATGTATTGTAAGTATACAATTTTATTAGAAATATAAATTATATAATATTCTTTGTTAATTCTTTTAGAACAATTTGTAAAGAGACCCCAAAACTGATTTTGATTAAATCAAAAGTTCAAATCCCCGTCATATAAAATATATTCTGATAAGATTTTCTTTTCGGCCATAAAAAAACATGGGTTTTAAATAGCAATTATTTTTTTAGTTACTATTTATAATTTCGACAATTTGTGTATTAGGAGCTCAGAAATCGTAAATCAACATTTTTCTTTTTTTTTAAATAGGAAAAAATAGGAATTCTTTATTCGAAGGTAAAAATGTAAATTATTTAATCTTTTTATTCTTTATTTCAAAACATTTGGATTTTATTATACTATAAATTTACTCTGTGATAAATTTATGTGGTGGTCCTGAAAAGGACCATTTTTCTTTCATGTTGTTTGTTATATTAAACTAAAAACATTTTAACTGTCAAAAACATCTCCATAAAGATATGATGTAACTCTGGTGAATCCAACTGCCCAACCTTTCCCACAATCCTCGTCATTACCAAACGCTGTGTCACCAAGTAAAATCTGTTTATTATCATTTTTAGTGATATCTAATGGATCACCAGAATCATCAGAAACACTTGACTTTCCACGTTTTTCGCTCATGCAGATTTATGTATTTCGAATTGTAATAATGTATCTTACTTAACGCTTATTATGTTTTTGTTTAATACTGAGATTTAATGTAGCGCCAAAGTATTGAAACGCTAGTGGCTTAATCGCTATTTTTCCCCCAGCTCGTATAACAAATTTCCCTTAAAGTTCGACCATTTAGCAATTGTCGGCAATGATAAGAAATAAAATTTTTGAATCTTAATTACAATATCTTTATACTCAAAATTAGACTCGTTTTAAATGGAATGTCGACTAGTATAATAGATTAAAGTCAACTTCAAATAGCCTTCAAAATTCTCATATATATAACAATTGAGAGGTTCACAAGAAAATTTTTGATTTTCATTAATTTCTTTGTTTCGAAACAAGTAACTAGAGGTGGAATTGTGTATCTCGATTTTAACCAAATCGTATCGAAAAAGCTTAAGAATTGCAATGCTTTTACGATACGATTTAGTCTGAATCCAAATACACGATATGATATGAAAGAACTGAAATAAATGTTAAATGTAAAACAAGCTTATTTCATTAAAGAATTAGGGTATCTCTCTGGTGTTTCGGGTACATCCTTGCAAATCAGTTTTTCATGAATATCTCGTCTAAAAATAATTATTTTTCAAAAAGGATAACAGCTTTTAAATCCTAATTAAATTCCCCGTCGAATAAGATATAATCGGGTATAATTTTTTCGACCTTTAAAAAACAGAGGCTAGCTAAACAGTGATTTTTCCAATTTTGATTAAGAAAGAAATTCCGACAAAGAAGATGACCGATCTTTTGATTTTTGATTGGATTTTTGGGAAAGCGAAAGTTTCCAACTAATTATTTCTTTCAAGTATTTATTTATATGAAAATTTTTGTCCGCGGAATTAGCAATGATTTTACAAAATTATTTCTAATTTGAATAATTTAATTTCTTTCATTTCCATTTGCTCACAATTTATAAAAGTATCAAAATAAATGAAGAAATAAAATTTGTTCAATTAAAAGTTTTTATGCCCTATGCTAGGTACTACCAGAGGGTATATTAGTTTTGTCACTCCACTTGTAACACATCGAAATAGTCGTCGTAGAGTGGTTTTATGGGTATGGTTGTGTAGGGAATCAAAAATTATATCGATTAATACATGTTCGTCCGTCCGTCCGTATACAAGATAACTCAAAAACGCGTTAACCGATTTTGATGAAATTTACAATGTGAGTTGCTTGTTCATTAACTTGGTTTGGTATTGCATTTGAGCAAATTCGATCCAGAGGGAACAAAGTTTTAAAGAAAAAACCAGGGTGACCAGAAAGTTTTGTCGTTTTTTTGTTTATGGTTTTATTGTAACGGGGGTTTTTTTAGGCGTTTGGTTTTTAAGTGTTACCTTATTGACATTTCGCCCGTGATTCGTGCCATGTGGCAAAGACAAACATGCTCATTTAGCATTGCCATTTTACCATGAATAAACTAACGGTTGAGAAATAATCAAGAATTATCCAAATTTGCTTTGAAAATCGGTCCCGTTATTTTATCGCAAATTTGTGTTCAGTGTCGAGGCTCATTTTTGGCTCTATTAATAAGCAAAATTGTAACTTCTGGAGTGATACCAACCTAGAAGCTTAGAGATCCCATTGCATCCAGAAAAATGAAGTTTACATGCTGGTGCAATCGTTGGCCTTTATTTCTTTAAAAATGAGGCGGTAACTCGTGTTATGGTCAATCAGAGGGTTACCGGATCATGATCAATGAATATTTCATTGAAAATATGGATGACATTGATCAAAAACATATATATATATATATATATAAACCAAGATAATAAGAATGGTCGGCTATTGGTAGCCATTTTTACGGGCAATAATCAGCCGTTAGTCACATAGTTGTAACTATCACCGTTTTGGCGCTACAGTCAAGACAATATTATTTTCTAATTTCTGTCGTAATTCCTAAAGTAGAGCACCCACATAATTGGAACGTTCGGCAGTTGTTAGACACTTTTATAGCGAATATTCTGCCGTTAGTCACATAGTTGTAACTATCACCGTTTTGGTGCTACAGTCAAGACAATATTATTTTTTAATTTCTGTCATAACTCCTAAGGTAGAGCACCCACATAATTGGAACGTTCGGCAATTGTTAGACACTCTTCTAGCGAATATTCTGCCGTTAGTCACATAGTTGTAACTATCACCGTTTTGGCGCTACAGTCAAGATAATATTGATTTCTAATTTCTGTCATAACTCCTAAGGTAGAGCACCCACATTATTGGAATGTTCGGCAATTGTTAGACACTTTTATAGCGAATATTCTGCCGTTAGTCACATAGTTGTAACTATCACCGTTTTGGCGCTACAGTCAAGACAATATTATTTTCTAATTTCTGTCATAACTCCTAAGGTAGAGCACCCACATAATTGGAACGTTCGGCAATTGTTAGACACTTTTATAGCGAATATTCTGCCGTTAGTCACATAGTTGTAACTATCACCGTTTTGGCGCTACAGTCAAGACAATATTATTTTCTAATTTCTGTCATAACTCCTAAGGTAGAGCACCCATATAATTGGAACGTTCGGCAATTGTTAGACACTTTTATAGGGAATATTCTGCCGTTAGTCACATAGTTGTAACTATCACTGTTTTGGCGCTACAGTCAAGACAATATTATTTTCTAATTTCTGTCATAACTCCTAAGGTAGAGCACCCACATAATTGGAATGTTCGGCAATTGTTAGACACTTTTATAGCGAATATTCTGCCGTTAGTCACATAGTTGTAACTATTACCGTTTTGGCGCTACAGTCAAGACAATATTATTTTCTAATTTCTGTCATAACTCCTAAGGTAGAGCACCCACATAATGGGAACGTTCGGCAATTGTTAGACACTTTTATAGCGAATATTCTGCCGTTAGTCACATAGTTGTAACTATCACCGTTTTGGCGCTACAGTCAAGACAATATTAATTTCTAATTTCTGTCATAACTCCTAAGGTAGAGCACCGACATAATTGAAACGTTCGGCAATTGTTAGACACTTTTATAGCGAATATTCTGCCGTTAGTCACATAGTTGTAACTATCACCGTTTTGGCGCTACAGTCAAGACAATATTATTTTCTAATTTCTGTCATAATTCCTAAGGTAGAGCACCTACATAATTGGAACGTTCGGCAATTGTTAGACACTTTTATAGCGAATATTCTGCCGTTAGTCACATAGTTGTAACTATCACCGTTTTGGCGCTACAGTCAGGACAATATTATTTTCTAATTTCTGTCATAACTCCTAAGGTAGAGCACCCACATAATGGGAACGTTCGGCAATTGTTAGACACTTTTATAGCGAATATTCTGCCGTTAGTCACATAGTTGTAACTATCACCGTTTTGGCGCTACAGTCAAGACAATATTAATTTCTAATTTCTATCATAACTCCTAAGGTAGAGCACCCACATAATTGAAACGTTCGGCAATTGTTAGACACTTTTATAGCGAATATTCTGCCGTTAGTCACATAGTTGTAACTATCACCGTTTTGGCGCTACAGTCAAGACAATATTAATTTCTAATTTCTATCATAACTCCTAAGGTAGAGCACCCACATAATTGAAACGTTCGGCAATTGTTAGACACTTTTATAGCGAATATTCTGCCGTTAGTCACATAGTTGTAACTATCACCGTTTTGGCGCTACAGTCAAGACAATATTATTTTCTAATTTCTGTCATAACTCCTAAGGTAGAGCACCCACATAATTGGAACGTTCGGCAATTGTTAGACACTTTTATAGCGAATATTCTGCCGTTAGTCACATAGTTGTAACTATCACCGTTTTGGCGCTACAGTCAAGACAATATTATTTTCTAATTTCTGTCATAACTCCTAAGGTAGAGCACCAACATAATTGGAACGTTCGGCAATTGTTAGACACTTTTATAGCGAATATTCTGCCGTTAGTCACATAGTTGTAACTATCACCGTTTTGGCGCTACAGTCAAGACAATATTAATTTCTAATTTCTGTCATAACTCCTAAGGTAGAGCACCCACATAATTGGAACGTTCGGCAATTGTTAGACACTTTTATAGCGAATATTCTGCCGTTAGTCACATAGTTGTAACTATCACCGTTTTGGCGCTACAGTCAAGACAATATTAATTTCTAATTTCTGTCATAACTCCTAAGGTAGAGCACCCACATAATTGGAATGTTCGGCAATTGTTAGACACTTTTATAGCGAATATTCTGCCGTTAGTCACATAGTTGTAACTATCACCGTTTTGGCGCTACAGTCAAGACAATATTATTTTCTAATTTCTGTCATAACTCCTAAGGTAGAGCACCCACATAATTGGAACGTTCGGCAATTGTTAGACACTTTTATAGCGAATATTCTGCCGTTAGTCACATAGTTGTAACTATCACCGTTTTGGCGCTACAGTCAAGACAATATTAATTTCTAATTTCTGTCATAACTCCTAAGGTAGAGCACCCACATAATTGGAACGTTCGGCAATTGTTAGACACTTTTATAGCGAATATTCTGCCGTTAGTCACATAGTTGTAACTATCACCGTTTTGGCGCTACAGTCAAGACAATATTATTTTCTAATTTCTGTCATAACTCCTAAGGTAGAGCACCCACATAATTGGAACGTTCGGCAATTGTTAGACACTTTTATAGCGAATATTCTGCCGTTAGTCACATAGTTGTAACTATCACCGTTTTGGCGCTACAGTCAAGACAATATTAATTTCTAATTTCTGTCATAACTCCTAAGGTAGAGCACCCACATAATTGGAACGTTCGGCAATTGTTAGACACTTTTATAGCGAATATTCTGCCGTTAGTCACATAGTTGTAACTATCACCGTTTTGGCGCTACAGTCAAGACAATATTAATTTCTAATTTCTGTCATAACTCCTAAGGTAGAGCACCCACATAATTGGAATGTTCGGCAATTGTTAGACACTTTTATAGCGAATATTCTGCCGTTAGTCACATAGTTGTAACTATCACCGTTTTGGCGCTACAGTCAAGACAATATTATTTTCTAATTTCTGTCATAACTCCTAAGGTAGAGCACCCACATAATTGGAACGTTCGGCAATTGTTAGACACTTTTATAGCGCATATTTTGCCGTTAGTCACATAGTTGTAACTATAAATTTACTCTTTGGCTAATGCAATTGGGGCCTTTATAAAGACCGTTTTTGTTTCAATTAATAGCCTTAAGATAGAACATTTTTTGTTTGAATCTTTACATTGCAGTAAAATTGTTTTGCGTTTTCTTAAAGGGGACAAAAAATCAGAATTCAATATTCATTTTAAAGAATTTGTATTTTACTACAAATTTACTTTTTGATTAATGTATTTGGTGGCCCTGATAAGGACCGTTTTACTTTCAATCTACACATTAAAGTAAGATCCAGTTGGATCCACGATCCAGTTCTGTTTTAATAATAAATTTATCTTTGGCATTCTTATTAGGCCAGTCAACTTGTATTTCACAATGGAAATGTCCAATATTACAAGGAATCGAATCATCTTTCATATTAATAAAATGTTCTCCCGTAATGATTTCTTTACATCCAGGTGTTTTAACAAAAATCGTTGGTTATTTACTTGCTTCTTCCATTGTCATCACCGTAACCAGCAACACAAAAAACCTTACCGGAAATCATAACATCCGTTGCTCGTTTAATACCATCAATTAGACATTCACGAAAACCTTATAAATTATCAAATTTACTCTGAATTTGCATTTTAGTACAAATTTACTCTTTGATTAATGTATTTGGTGGCCCTGATAAGGACCGTTTTATATTCAATCTACACATTAAAGTAAGATCCAGTTGGATCCACGATCCACTTCTGTTTTAATCTTAAATTTATCTTTGGCATTCTTATTAGGCCAGTCAACTTGTATTTCACAATCGAAATGTCCAATATTACAAGCAATCGAATCATCTTTCATATTAATAAAATGTTCTCCCGTAATGATCACTTTACATCCAGTTGTTTTAACAAAAATCGTTGATTATTTACTTGCTTCGTCCATTGTCATCACCGTAACCAGCAACACAAAAAACCTTACCGGCAATCATAACATCCGTTGCTCGTTTAATACCATCAATTAGACATTCACGAAAACCTTATAAATTATCAAATTTACTCTGAATTTGCATTTTACTACAAATTTACTCTTTGATTAATGTATTTGGTGGCCCTGATAAGGACCGTTTTATTTTCAATCTACACATTAAAGTAAGATCCAGTTGGATCCACGATCCACTTCTGTTTTAATATTAAATTTATCTTTGGCATTCTTATTAGGCCAGTCAACTTGTATTTCACAATCGAAATGTCCAATATTACAAGCAATCGAATCATCTTTCATAATAATAAAATATTCTCCCGTAATGATTTCTTTACATCCAGTTGTTTTAACAAAAATCGTTGATTATTTACTTGCTTCGTCCATTGTCATCACCGTAACCAGCAACACAACAAACCTTACCGGCAATGATAACATCCGTTGCTCGTTTAATACCATCAATTAGAAATTCAAGACAACCATCTACATTATCAAATTTACTCTGAAAATTTCAAAATGTTTTTAAAATAAAATATCGAAAATGTGGGTTTACCTTTGTTGAAACCTTGTCGTTGAAGTTGTCCTGCAATCAATGTAAACTATTCCGTGATAATTACCACTCAATAATTTATAAAGATCCACTTGTGGTTTAGTATTAAATTTATCTTTGGCATTCTTATTAAGCCAGTCAAATTGAATTTCAAAATCGGAATGTTCAATATTATAAACAATCGAATCATCTTTCATATTAATAAAATGTTCTCCAATAATGATTTCTTCACATCCAGTTGTTGTAACAAAAATTGTTACTTCTTTACTTCCTTCTTCCATTGTAGTCACTTCATAACCTTCCATTGCCGCTTGTAATGCAATTGTTGGATCAATTTCCGTAATAAAAACAGGTCCACCAGGTGCACGTAACGATTGTGCGTATCCTTTATCAACATAGCTGTAACCGGCAACACAATAAACTTTACCAGCAATCCTTACATCCGTTGCTCGTTTAATACCATCAATTAGAGATTCACGACAACCATATAATTTATCAAATTTACTCTGAAATTTAGCTGGTTATTTAAACAAAAAAAAAATATGAAAATATTTGGCATGTTTTCAAATTTCACTTAATTTGAAATACTCAATTCAAATGCAGTAGCAACAAAATCATTATCTTTAAATCGTCGAAATCATTGTCTATAAATGGTATCAGATAGAACATAATCACCATAAGCTTCTCCAAGCAAACGATAACTTTCCGCGGCAATTTTCTCTAGATTGAAAAAAAAACTAACCTTTTTGGGCAATGGTCTTAACATGTTTTTTTGACTACCGAAAAAAATGGTTGGAGCTTGTCTGGCATTTGCTACATCGCCAGCGGTATTGACGTGACATTGCACCTCTTGATTATCATTTATTCAGGTTTCTTTACAAAATTCTCTGAACAGCAAGAACTTCAAGTCTTTCGAGGTTATTAAAAACTAGCTTGATTAGATTTTTATGCTGATAATCCTGGAAAGTTCTAGAAGGATAGAATATTTAAGTTGTGTGAAAGATGGAGAAAGGTTGTGGAATAAAAAAATAAAACGCAAATATTCGGTGTGATATATCTGTTAATAAAACAATTTTCTTTTTTCTTATATTTTACATACAAAAACAAACACAAATAAACCTCCACGACATGTTTTCTTGATATAAAATGTTTTAATATCTATAATGATCGGGTTTGAATGGACCATCTTTAGGTAAACCTAAATATTTAGCTCGTTTATCTGTTAATTTCGCTAATTTACACAAAAGTAAATTCTGTATATGTGGCTGCCAAGCAGCATCATGAACTGCACTTCCTACAAATATTTTGAAAATGGCTTGTGTTTTTCATCTAGTAACTTTGGTACTGTTTCAACAGTCTTCAGACTTAACACAATATGTTGACCTAAAATTATAGAAAATAGATTAAGAAACGGCGCTGTTCAAATCGAACAAATTTTTGATGTGAAAATTATTGAAAATTTTCATTCAAATTTAAATTAAATTTTTGAAACTTTTGGAGAACTAAAAAAATTAATACACAAGGTGTAAATAAAATCCCAATAATCAATTTAAAATCCACGAAGTTTTTCACCTATGGTTTGTAACTGTGTTTTGATTTATCAAAAAGCAAGCATATCATAGGCATTTTAAAGAATATCAATTTTAGAAGGTGTAAACTTTGGTGTTCGTGTTTTGATTGGTTGAGAGCGGGCCTATCATAACGATTTTTAAGAATATACCTTTTAAAAAGGCTTATAAAATTTGTATTATAATCAGGACAATCAGAGAAATATTTTCAATCAAAAATTAAATGTATATGAGCATATATTCCATTTCTTTCTATTAGGAACAAATATTAAGGTTTTTTTTTATTATAATTGTATCAATTGTTCATTTGAATCCGTTGTGTCTCGGTTAGTTTTCGCTTAAAAATAATTTAACATCAATAAAATGACAATTTAAATTGTTTTATGCAAATTTATTTAATAAGATCATACATAAAATATATTATTATGCCATATAAATATTACACATAACAACTGCATTATTTTAAGCAATTAGAGCTGTTTCTGCTGCTGGTTTTGTTGTTCAATTACTGAAAGTAATTTGTAAGAGAGTATTTCTTAATTGAAATGCTGAACATTTTTTATATTGGCAAAATATATACCTGATGTTTGTAAAAGTTCATCACAAGCAGCAAAACCCATTTCAGAATTAGCTAAAATTTCTGCAAGCTGAATATGTAGATCTTCTGGTAAATCGGGTGTTTTCAATTTATTAGCTGATGATTGTCCAACAAAATTTGGGTATGCCTATGATTGAGCCATACCAAAACTTTGGCCCAAACTAGAGCCGAAACCATACATTCCTTGTGCCTTTAAGAAATAATTGATGATTAAAATTTGTGAACTAATTCCTATAATGTGTACTTACATTTGTTGATACTGCAATTGTTAAAATAACGCACAAAATAATAATTTTCGACATTTTGTTTCGAGATGTTTTTCTTCTTCTGAATTTCACTTAACAAGATTTTTATTTATAAAGTCATCCGAACCAAAAATTACCAAGTATTTTCTAGTTCAGGTGATATTAATATGAAATTAAATGGTAGTGGAGAATAATTTTGAATGGGTTTTTATACTGTTTTAATTAAAAAAATAATTTAAGATACAAAATTAGGAAACCAACCAAGATTCAAGATGAGTAATGCATTTCGCGAAACGTTATAAATCTTGTTTTTGAAGAAAAATACAGCTAAAATATACGTAATCAAAATTGTGTTTCATAATTAGTAATGTTTTCAAGGTATTTGCATATGGAAAACGAATTCATTCTAGATAATTGAATAGAACAAAGTTTATCTATTGTAGTTAGAAGAGATATACCATGTTTACCTCAAAAGAAGTCATTAATAAAAACAGTTGTTTGCCAAAAATTCCCAAAGACTTCAATTATATGAAAATAATCAAATAGTGAAAGGTTGAAGGTTAAAGGTAGATAATGTAGTAATGAACTACAAATAGATTTAAATAGAAGGTATTGAAATCTTATATCTGAACCCACTTAGTTTCGTTTTATAAATATTATTTTAATGAAAATACACAGAATAACTCCATGGATGTTTTCTAGACAGCAAACAACTTCTAATTAAATATATACTATTGAAGTATCATAAGACGTGATGAAGTCTCATTTAACATGTGCTGTTTATCATGAATTTCCTATTTTTGTATCAAAAACTATACTAAAGGAACATAGACGAATGGATAAACAATTTGGTATCATAATTTTCAAAAACTGTCATAGAAGAAGGAAAATTTAATCTTTGGAAAGTAAATTGCAAGTCTTAAAATCTGAATAAATAAAACGAGTTACTAAACTACTATATAATAAAAGATGAAGAAGATTACCTCAAA
>CAUJSI010000036.1:0-5000 GCA_963422695.1 Xylophagus ater
TTCTTTGCGAAACAATTTTTCCAATTGTTGTGATAGGCCGTTAATATAAGGAAATTTACAAAAATATTTGGTGGGAGGAACAGGAGCAATGTTTTGATGATAATGTTGGAAAGACATATTTGATACCATATTGATAACTGATTTTGGATAGTTATTTTTGGATAATATGATCTTCATTTCTTTAAGGCTTTCAGGTAAAAGATGTACACTTGTAAGATTTTTGCATCTTTCTATTAAATTTCTGGCGCAGTTTATCTTTTGATGGGCTGGGTGGTTGGAATAATAATTTAAAATTCGATTCGAACTAGTTGGTTTCGAATACCACCTAGTGTCTATTGACCCATCTTTATTTCTTATTAATAAAAGATCAAGAAATGCCATCACTTTCCTTTTCTAACGTGAATTGTATGTTTTTATTGAAATCATTAAATGTTTTAAGTAGTTCAGATTCTTTACCTCTTGGAATCGCCATTATACTATCATCCACATATAATTTAAAAAACGGAATATTAAAATCTAAAGTTTTCAAAATCTTTGTAATCGCATATTCCATAACTAGATTGGCAATAGAGGGGCTAGATGGATTTCCCATAGCAGTACCATCAAGTTGTTTATAAAATTGGTTATCAAATTTGAAAAAGCTTGATTCAAAGATAAAATCTATTATTTTTAGAAATTCTGTTTTTGGTATGGAAGTATAACTTTCCAGAAAACTCCAATTTTCTTTTATGATGTCAATAACAAGTTTTTTTGGGATACTAGGGAACATTGAGATTACATCTAAAGAAATTAGGATATAGTTCTTTGGAATTTTAACTGTCTTTAGAAGACATACTATTTCGTTCGAATTCTTAATGTTATATTGTGACACAGATGACGACTGTATTAGAATCTTATGAATCATCGTGGATAATTGGTAACTTGGAGCATTAATGTTTGAAATTACTGGTCTATACATAATACTAGGTTTGTGTGTCTTCCTAAGACCATATGCTTTTGGAGGCACAGTATTATATTTTTTCATCTTTTTTGCTTCCACATCTGTAATATATCCATTATCATTTAATTCTTTAATTAATGCAATAGCTTTTCTTTGGTAATTTCCTGTTGGATCCACTTTCAGAACTTTATAAGTTTGTTCATCCGAGAACATTTGTTTCATGTAATTGTAATATTCATCTTTATGTACAATCACTGTAGGATTTCCTTTATCTGACTTAGTTATTAAAATTTCAGAATTATTTTTCATAAATCTTTTTGTGACATTGTAATCTTTTACTATAGGATTATATTTATCAAGTTTATTACTATTATTATAGAAATTGGTTAGAATATTTATCGCTTTACATCCTAATATATCCTTATTCTCATTCGGTAAATTATGTAAAGAAATACAATATTCAATATCCTTAACCAAAATCGGAATAGGAAATTCTTTTTTATTTAATGGTACACCATACTTTGGACCAAAACTTAATATTCTTTCAACTTCTGGTGGAAGTTGTATGTTTGTAAAATTGCCGATGAACGATTTATTATTCTTCATGGAAATACTGCAACTACTATGCTCTAATTCCACAATTTTCTTTAAGTTATTGTCTTTAATTATGTTGAAACGCATCATAAAGTTATTGTTAATTCGAGATTTGAATTCACAAAAAATATCATCTGGTATCATACTTGCAGCTTTATCTTCAATCGAGCAAACATGATTTTCTAAATTTTGAAGTTTCCAAATTGTAATCTTAATTTCAAGATTCAAAATCGATTTTCTCAGTTTTAGAAGTATTTTGTCCGTGTCCCTCTTAAAGGGATGTTCGTCTAATTGTAATGTATATATACATTTTATATTATTAATAATATGTTTAGGTATAATATTTTTCGTTCTACAATGTAGTAGAAATATTCTTCTATTTCTTAATGAAGCTAGTTGTTTACTAATCTTCATCCATTGCTTCAAAATTTTTACGCAATTAATTCCAAATATTTCATTAATAAATGCAAAGAACCCAGAAAATAACATAATATTAAATATCAGAATATATCGTCCTTAAAAATGTTCTAAATTTTCAATAAAGTTGTATCTGGTTAGGACATAAAACAAACAAACAAATTTTATTAATTCCCCAACGTTTCGTCTCTTTTCGAGACTTTCTCAAGGCTAAAAACAAACATTTATTAATTAGTGTATAACAGGAAAAAGGAGTTTTATAAAAATAATGAAACAATTACCTATTAATATCTAAATCTTATAATATTAATAATGAAAATTAACGAACTAAATATTGCGCGAACAATTTTGAAAAGATAATAATTAAAAACAAAAAGGTGACATTTTGTTATAATTTAAATTGCTAAGAAATTCTTTATGCGCAGTATATTATACAGTAAGCACACATATAATATTAGTGAGAATTTTGAATTTTTTGAATATTATTGTAATTACTTAATATTCCCTTGTATTGACTACTCAGATTGAAAGTATCCGATCTTAAATTGATACATTCGCTTCTGTTTAAGACGATGAATATCATTTCTGATATATTTCTTTTAAAGTGATGAGATTCATTATCCAAAATCTTTGTGTTAGTAAAATCAAACTTGTGTTCTTCTTGAAATCGATGGATACTCAGTGCAGTTTTTTCTTTATTATTGATGTTAGTAAGTCTGCAATCATATTCATGTTGTTTGATTCTAGTTCCCAACTTTTGTCTTGTTTGACCAATATAGCATTTTTCACAATTATTACAATTAATTTTATATATAACCTCAGATTTATCTTTTATATCATCTTGGTTTTTTATTGATGAAAATATATTGTTAACTGATTTTAGGTTATAAAAAACGGGTTTACATTGTTGTTCTTTGCGAAACAATTTTTCCAATTGTTGTGATAGGCTGTTAATATAAGGAAATTTACAAAAATATTTGGTGGGAGGAACAGGAGCAATGTTTTGATGATAATGTTGGAAAGACATATTTGATACCATATTGATAACTGATTTTGGATAGTTATTTTTGGATAATATGATCTTCATTTCTTTAAGGCTTTCAGGTAAAAGATGTACACTTGTAAGATTTTTGCATCTTTCTATTAAATTTCTGGCGCAGTTTATCTTTTGATGGGCTGGGTGGTTGGAATAATAATTTAAAATTCGATTCGAACTAGTTGGTTTCGAATACCACCTAGTGTCTATTGACCCATCTTTATTTCTTATTAATAAAAGATCAAGAAATGCAATTTTACCATCACTTTCCTTTTCTAACGTGAATTGTATGTTTTTATTGAAATCATTAAATGTTTTAAGTAGTTCAGATTCTTTACCTCTTGGAATCGCCATTATACTATCATCCACATATAATTTAAAAAACGGAATATTAAAATCTAAAGTTTTCAAAATCTTTGTAATAGCATATTCCATAACTAGATTGGCAATAGAGGGGCTAGATGGATTTCCCATAGCAGTACCATCAAGTTGTTTATAAAATTGGTTATCAAATTTGAAAAAGCTTGATTCAAAGATAAAATCTATTATTTTTAGAAATTCTGTTTTTGGTATGGAAGTATAGCTTTCCAGAAAACTCCAATTTTCTTTTATGATGTAAATAACAAGTTTTTTTTGGGATACTAGGGAACATTGAGATTACATCTAAAGAAATTAGGATATAGTTCTTTGGAATTTTAATTGTCTTTAGAGGACATACTATTTCGTTCGAATTCTTAATGTTATATTGTGACACAGATGACGACTGTATTAGAATCTTAGGAAGACACACAAACCTAGTATTATGTATAGACCAGTAATTTCAAACATTAATGCTTTAAGTTACCAACTATCCACGATGATTCATAAGATTCTAATACAGTCGTCATCTGTGTCACAATATAACATTAAGAATTCGAACGAAATAGTATGTCTTCTAAAGACAATTAAAATTCCAAAGAACTATATCCTAATTTCTTTAGATGTAATCTCAATCTTCCCTAGTATCGCAAAAAAACTTGTTATTGACATCATAAAAGAAAATTGGAGTTTTCTGGAAAGTTATGCTTCCATACCAAAAACAGAATTTCTAAAAATAATAGATTTTATCTTTGAATCAAGCTTTTTCAAATTTGATAACCAATTTTATAAATAACTTGATGGTACTGCTATGGGAAATCCATCTAGCCCCTCTATTGCCAATCTAGTTATGGAATATGCGATTACAAAGATTTTGAAAACTTTAGATTTTAATATTCCGTTTTTTAAATTATATGTGGATGATAGTATAATGGCGATTCCAAGAGGTAAAGAATCTGAACTACTTAAAACATTTAATGATTTCAATAAAAACATACAATTCACGTTAGAAAAGGAAAGTGATTGTAAAATTGCATTTCTTGATCTTTTATTAATAAGAAATAAAGATAGGTCAATAGACACTAGGTGGTATTCGAACCAACTAGTTCCAATCGAACTTTAAATTATTATTCCAACCACCCCAGCCCATCAAAAGATAAACTGCGCCAGAAATTTAATAGAAAGATGCAAAAATCTTACAAGTGTACATCTTTTACCTGAAAGCCTTAAAGAAATGAAGATCATATTATCCAAAAATAACTATCCAAAATCAGTTATCAATATGGTATCAAATATGTCTTTCCAACATTATCATCAAAACATTGCTCCTGTTCCTCCCACCAAATATTTTTGTAAATTTCCTTATATTAACGGCCTATCACAACAATTGGAAAAATTGTTTCGCAAAGAACAACAATGTAAACCCGTTTTTTATAACCTAAAATCAGTTAACAATATATTTTCATCAATAAAAAACCAAGATGATATAAAAGATAAATCTGAGGTTATATATAAAATTAATTGTAATAATTGTGAAAAATGCTATATTGGTCAAACAAGACAAAATTTGGGAACTAGGATCAAACAACATGAATATGATTGCAGACTTACTAACATCAATAATAAAGAAAAAACTGCACTGAGTATCCATCGATT
>CAUJSI010000036.1:10000-12500 GCA_963422695.1 Xylophagus ater
GCAGTCGAAGGAGATCTCAAAGATGGAAAATTGTCTCGAGATCATGAAGCCAGCCATCCCTAAAAATTCCCCGATGCAGGTAAAAAAATACATGGATCAAATTACGGCGTTGATCAAAAGCCTAGTCGCCGTAAACGGTTCGATGAGCCTCGACAAAACTGCGTTTGAGAAAGAAATGGACGCAAGTAATAATCGGAACTCATACCACATACGCCTCCACAACGAAGACGCAGAGAAAAAGCCGGCAACCAAAGGTCCTATTAGACCGAGCAGTAATAAGGAAAGCCAAAGAGGGACTCCAGCTCCTCCAAAACCGACGAAAACCTTTTGAAACGGCATGAGAAACGCGTTATCTCCATTAAGCGATACTCCAAAGCCCAAAAAAACTTCCGGAGCGATACCGACGCCGTCCCTGTCGTTAGGGAATGAAGCCAACTGGCAAACTGTCCAGCATAGAAACACCAATAAGAAGAAGAGGAGAGAAAGTGTTTCCAAGACCTCACTAGCAAAGGGAGCAGGCAGAAGACGGACAGACGCCATCAAAATAACGGCAAAAGACGGCTGTACTTATGCACACATCCTAAAGTCGCTAAAGTCGACACTACAACCAAAAGACTATGGTGTCGAAATTACGCAAATACGCCGCACAAAGAAAGAAGAACTGCTGTTGGTATTGAAAACAGGTAACCCGACGAAATTCAATGAAGCTCTAGCAGAGTCTATCAGGGATAAAGCCGATGTTAAGAACCTAATCGAAATGGTCACAATCGATATAAAGGATATCGACGAAACAGAGACCAAAGAGGATGTCACGAGACATCTGGGTGTAGCGCTGGGAACAGACATAAATCCAATAAATTTCAAGCTATATAGAGGCTTCGCTAATACACAAGTAGCAAGGCTCCAGGTTTTCCGATTCGTGGCAAATACGATCCTGAAGCGGAACAAGATAAAAATAGGGTGGATCAATTGTAGAGTGAAAGAGAGAATTGAAGCCACTCAGTGCTTTAAATGCCTCGGGTACGGCCACATGTCAATCAATTGTAGCGGAGAGGAAAAAAAGGGGACCTGTTGGAAATGCGGTGCCATGGGGCATATAGCGAAAAACTGCAGCAATGCTGCTAGATGCGTACTATGCGCTGAAGAAGGAGGCAAAGCCGACCATGTGAGGGGAAGCAGAAGCTGTCCGACATTCATGGAGGAGCTTTTAAGAGCGAGTAAACCGAAATGTTAAGCATACTCCAAATTAATATTGGCAAGTCGAGAGCAGCCTTTGATCTGCTTATGGAGACGTGTAGAGAGAGAACGGTGGACATCATTACCTTCAGCGAGCAGTGTACGAAGCCCGAATCTACCAGGACAGATCCGAAAGAGCTGGAATAAGTGTATGTAACCCGAATATACCCATAACGGCGCATGCAATGTCGGATCATGGATTCCTGTGGATAGAAACTCAAACTATAAGGATCTACAGCTGCTACTTCTCACCAAATGACTCACTGGCAGACTTTGGCGCGGATTTAAACGCACTGGAACACAGCATCAGGTCCACAAAGAAGGGATCGATAATAACAGCTGATTTTAACAGCAAATCTCCAGACTGGGGAGAAAGCAGGCTGGACAAAAGAGGCAAAATGGCGTCAGAACTCATTGCAGAAAACAATTTCCTACTGCTCAATAAGGGGAACGAGCCAACTTTTAGAAGAGGTGCGAGCAACTCGATTATTGATCTGTCCATTGCAACGTCGGATATAGCAGGGAAAGTCACAAAATGGGGAGTTTTGGATATAGCCTCTCTGAGCGACCACATGTACATGGAAATATGTGTAAAAATGACTGACCCAAAACTGAACCAAAGAGCCGGCGACCAGCACGATGAATTCGCAGGTTGGAATGTAAACAAACTAAACAAAGCCAAATTGCTGAAACATATCTCTGATGCTAAGGCCATCGAAGACTTAGGATGGATGGAGGAAAGGAACGACCTACAAGGGATAGCGAAGATCACAAAAGAAAGTCTCACAGAGGCGTGTAACGCGTCCATGCCAAAACGCCAACTTAATAGACCAAAAAGAACACCTGCCTACTGGTGGTCGGAAGATATCCCCAACCTTAGGAAATTATGCAACGTCGCACGGAGGACATGGTGCAGATGTCAGGACAACATAGAGCTAAAAGCGACCTACAGTAAAGCAAAGAAATTTCTGCAAAAGGCTATTAAAAGAAGAAAAGTTGAGTGCTGGAGAAACTTGCTAAACGAAGTGGAAAACGACATATGGGCATGGCCTACAAAATCGTGTCCAAAAGGCTCCAAAGGAAGCATGACAATGCGGAGCTGAACAACCTACAATGGGTCCAGGACATTATAAGGGACCTGTTCCCAAAAAAACCCATCCGTGAAAAAATGGGAAGATTAGAGCAATTGAACAATGGCCTAGAAGCCACGAAGCCGATAACGGAAGACGAATTAAACGCGCTTGGAAATACCCTGAAGGCAAAT
>CAUJSI010000037.1:0-219704 GCA_963422695.1 Xylophagus ater
CAGTGTAGCTAATTTTGCAATATCCGAATCTTCTGTTAATGCCAAGTCCGACCAATCGCTAATTACTCCACCAACCAGCAAACCAAACTGGGTGTTAACGAGAAATCCTCCCATAAATTTATTGATTTAAAAAAGTGAAAGGCCTGCCCCTTTTGTATCAGAATGTAAGGGGACCCGCACTAAAACGTGCGAGTTATTCCTCGCAAATTTTTCATGTCCACATGACGTCATTGTTCTGTCTGAAAACTAGCTTAAAAGCAGTTTTGTTAATAGCGAGCTATTTTGTTCCGACTATGAGGTGTTTTGCAAAGATCACCATGCTTTTACCCTAAAGTCATTTAAAGTCCCCATAGAGTCAGTTTGTGTTGGCCAATGAACTTTCCTCGCGGCCCTTTAATTATTTCCCTGATTTTATTCACTTCTTTGATCGAATTCTTTTCGTCTGAATTCGTGGCATATTTTGCCCGTATTTGATTCTTTCGTTTTGGAATTTAGTTTCTTCCTGCATTCGTTGTATGAGTGGTTAAGTTATTGCAGTAACGGAAAATCTTCCGATTTGGTTCGCGTTTTATTGCAGGAAATGGTGGTAGTATCTTATTTGAAAAAGAATTTTCTTTGCTATGCCGCTTTTATTGCATAATTCGCACTTTGGAATTTGCTTTGATGTTAGCTCTTTTTTTAATTGAGAGGAGCATGCTCATTAAGTATTTTTGTAAGTTTTTTCAAACTTCTTTTTCGAGCTGATTTTGCTATCGCTTGTAATTGTTCGATACGCAAATCATCTGCGAGTGCTTTAATGGCATTCTGCTCGTTTTCAGTGGCTAAAAACGAAATTATCCCTGCTTATTTCTCCGTATGTTTTGAAGGCAGTAATGAAATGATCTCACATCATACGCTGTTATCAATTCAAATCTCATCTGATATGAGATTTACGCGATTTATTACACCTTCCCTTTTAATTAGAAAATTGTTATTCTTTGAGCGAAAGAATACAATTTCCTCGATGACCGCATCGTATAAATAGTAGGATAAGTTTTCTAACAAAAATTATTATGTTTTAAATCTAATTCTGGTAGGAAAGTTTTATTAAATTTTAATTTTATTTACTACATTGTATTTTATGTAATTTTAATTTAAGTTTTTAATCTTAATATACAACACATTTTTTTTAAAATTTCTAAACTTAGTATATATAGTACTATGTATGCTGAATATTTTTTCAGCTTTAATTAACTATAATATTAATAAATTAGGCATATGCGGAGACATGATTGGTCTCTTGGTGTGATAGATGGATCAACGAGTAACTCACTTGGTTTACTCGGATTTGGTGAACGAAATCTACTTTTTATAACTTATTTTTATTTATTATTGTTTTCTAAATTACAGAACAAACTTGGAGTTAGACTTCGACCTTTTACAAAGAACTTAATTTAATATAAGTAGAAAAGTGCGCATTTTTGAACTGAGAATTATATTCATATGAACAAAAAATTAAAATAATTTTTATATTTAAGATGGCATGCCATGTTGGTGGTGCGAATAGCACCACATATACCGTGGTGTTCAATGAAATCCGGACACTTACCTTTTTTCGATTTGAAATAATTTTTTATATTACCTCACATAATATTCACTAAAAAAATTATATGGTTCAATCAGTATTTATGGTTTTATTGGAAAATTAAAGAAATTAATAAGAATTCAGATAATTTTTTGTAAATATTAAGTTTATTAGGGTACAAAAAAAACATGTTATAAATAGAGTCATTAAAATTTATCAACTGCATTTTGTACACACCACCTGGTACCTCCTATTTAATATTTAGTATGACTGCCATTTGTCTTAATAACCGCTGTGCACCTGTGCTTCATGGAATTCACCAAATTTCCAGTGACGTTATCACTAATTTCATCCCAAGCAATTGAATTTGCCGCTTTAAGTCTTGTTGTGTATGGGGATTACCTTGACGGACTTTTTTCTTCATAATAGCCCAGATATTTTTGATGGGATGAAGATCTGGGCTGTACGGAGGTTTAGGTAGTCTTTTACCTGAAAATGGAAAAAAAACGGAAGTTAATAAAATTTCACAAAATATTAGAACTGGATTTTCTTGAGGATTGTCCAATAGTTCTAAAAAAATAAATAAATACCTTTTCTGAAGTGTGTGCTGGCGCATCATCTTGCGAAAAATGTACCTTTCAGTTTCAGCAAACAGCTCCAAAACTGGCGCTTTCAAATTACTCTCTACGACATTTAAATACACATCTGCGGTTACTCTTCCATCTATAAACCCCACATGACCTAAACCACTTGCACTGAAACATCCCCAGACCATTACTCCTTAAGCTTTGTTGGGAATTTCCTGAATGCAGTTATCACGGAGGCGTTCTCCTGGCTTCCTTGGGACGCGTAGCCGCCCATCCCCGATATGCAGCTTAAATATGCTTTCGTCAGAGAATACTACTCTATTCCACATCGCTGGGGTACAACTGGAATGTTCCTGCGACCACCGCAGCCGAGTGATCTTTGACGAAACCTTAAAGATGGCTTTTGAAGCGAGCAACGTGACCCTAGATTTGCCTCAACTAACCTCCTTCGCACGGTTACCGCAGAACTTTCAGTTCCACTAGCTAAAGCAAGCTCCGCTTTCAATTTTGTGGAAGGTTCGAAGCGGCCTCGTTTGCAACGAAGGACCAGAAATTGATCTTCTACTATGGTTGTCTTGCGTTTCCTTCCAGATCCTTTGGAGCGTTCTGTGGTGCGGGTATTTTTAAATTTTTTGATTAAATCAGCAACAGAGGACTTCCCCCGTGATACTCTATCACTAATTTCCCGTACTGACAATCCTTCGTGCCATAATGCGATAATAACAATTTTTTCAGACTCACTTAATTTCGACATTTTTTTCACTTAGTTAATGTTTATGCTCATTACTTGAGTTATCGATTGTTACTAAATTGTTTTTTGAAATATACAGTTACTACATAAATCAAGTAACTAAATACTGAAAAAAAAAATGGGGGGAATGAAATTTTGACCTGCACCATGCATTTTTTCCAGGAATTCAAAGTGTCTGGATTTACTGGAACACCACTGTATAATATGTTTTTAAAACCTAATTATAGTTATATATGCATGCTTCTTCTTACTATTTCTGATTATTTTGTGCAGTCAGAATATCCAAAACATTTAGTTCTCCTGTTTCGACCTTATTAAGTTCTATTTCCTTTGGAGTTTCTTTAGGAATTTCATTTGGAATTTCTTTAGTCTTTTTGACATTTTTCTTACATTCTACAATTTTTGTTATAAGAACGGACCCAATAAATTGAAAATTAAAAAATCGATTGCAATAATTAAAAGTTAAACTTGTGAATTTTAATATGATATTCTTATTCTCACACCTATTTATTTACAAATCCAAACATCAATGATTTTTTTAATTGTTTTCTTGAATTTGGTCCAGAAAAATAAACAGCTGTGATATATATATATTAAACTACTTTGTTGGTTAGAATACGAATGAAGGGGAGTTAAATTTTTGTGTTGGCCTATTTATATAGAGATTACTACGCTCAATAGTAGGATATAACTGACACTATAGTGAGGTATCAAGTGTGAGGTGCGCTGAGGTAAACATTTAATTTGATCTCTTTTCTGATTTCTTATCAGCACTATGATATCCTTTCTATGCCTTCATCTTCCGCGAATTTCATTAACTGGGTTTTGGTTTGAACATCCGAAATGGTTTTTTTATTTACAGGGAAATGTTTTCCGATATATGTAACAAGATTTAATAATCGTAAGTAGAGTTGGTTTAATTTGCCTCTTTTTTCATTTCTTACTTGAATCACGAAGGAGTCAGTTCTTAGGTAACAACCTGTAGTTACTTCTGAAATCCCTGCTCCGTTAAGGTGGTGCGGTACTATTTTGCTGTCCCAATTTATATCAATTGTTACCGCGAAATCCATCTGTTTGGTTGTGATAATTGTAGCCATAGATTAGCACTTAAATTTACTCTTATTTCGGAGGTTGGCGTAATTTCTTTTTGATGACTTAGCAAACCAATTTCGCAAATTTTATGTTGTGCTCATATATTAAATATTGAGTGAACGCCTTTACACATGGATTGTGATGTTTCATTCATTAGACATCTACTAAAATCAATTTCAATCAAAGGATTTAGTAGAGTTCTCGATTATAGTCTATTCTAATGAAGGTTTTATGAATACATGACTGTTGAAATTTATCGTTGGGATAACGTTACTGTATCGTTATTTTATACAACGCATATTTTTCTGTAAACCGTAAAAGAGCATTAAAGTCAAAAATTATTTTGGTTTCCAATATTGCTGCCTTAACTGCGCCTAAGTGTAACATTGGGGTTTACTTCTAATTACAGTGTGAGCCAACAGTCACACTGCAAAAAGGGTTTTCACGAAGAAAGCAAATCCCCAGATGATCTTTTCAGCATATTTTCTTCCTTGCAGAAGATATGAGGTGGTGCAGCAAATGTGAGCAACTGAAAGTCTGCACGCCTAGCTGAGTTGCACTGACTAGCTCGCCGGAAGATTGGGTCTTTCCTCACCCCCATCTATCATCGTTAACATACAATTTTTATATGCGTGCAAATGAATTTTTATGTTGTTAAGACTTTAAGGGGATAGCATAAGCTATCAAGCAAGGAAATTCGGTTTCGCGAGAATAAAACCGAATAAATGGAAGGTTCGTTAGATTTTGGTCACCGAGACTGACCAACTCTTGCGCGAGAGCCTTGCGAAGCATGTCGGGGCCAATTGGCTGAGGTGTTATGCCAATTGGTCTTAATTGGGGCACGTCCTACCCTATTTTGAACCAGAAGCAGAATGCTGGTCCCCATTGCCCATACCCGCCCCTATAAATGGGTATGGACCCTTTTGTATACATGCCCCCACGCATCTAACCACTCATCCTTTCTTCCCCTCTCTCTCTCCCTCTCTCAACCCTCTTATCTAGCGATCCACATCATATGAAGACCCTTATGTTTGTGTGTTCAGCTCTCTTTTATTAAAAAATTTTTTTTTTCCTTTTTTCAATAATGCCTCATACAAAAAGTTCTTATATTAACTGTTTATAATTAATGTTCGTTGTTATTATCTTTGATACCTACTTTGCCTATATTGATACAAATTCTTGATTTAATTCATAATTTCATTAAATTCATTTAAACTTTAAAAACCAAATTTGTTTTGTTATTCCGGTGGAAATGTACACATCCAAACTTACAAACATACATATGCATATGTATATGCCTGTTCTCCGAAAAAAAATTTCTTTGATTCTTCTTTTTTTTTTCTTCCCTTTTATATATATACTTTTTTTTCCTTTTAACTAAATTCCGCTAACTTTCAAAATAACTCCCCCCAGTTAGTTCGGTCAAGTCTTAGTCTTCTTAACTCTGGGTCCAAATAATTTTTCCCTTTCTTTTCCCAGTTCTCTATAATGCTAAAATTTTACGTCCTTTCGTTTCATATTTCTTTCCCTTCCTAATTTCAGTTAATTTTCCTGACTTCTGGCTCCTAAAATCTAAAATGTATTATGGTTTAATTCCTGGTGGCACGCTGTATACATATATATGTGTTATGCATACATACATCATGTACTTTTAATTCAATACCACAAATAATTACCTTTACACTGCATAAAGATATTTTCTTTGAATTTCTTTAAAAGAAATATATGTATATATATAATGCCATGGAGGCCAAAATTCCTCTATACATTTTAATTTATAAATTACAACAGCTGATATAGCTTAACAAAAATGCATGTGTTTTGTTTCTCTTTCCAATAATAATTTCTTTAAATCGAACAACTTGTGTATATAGTGCAATTCCATAGCAGTTTCCTTTCTTGGTACGAGTTACTGTCTGTCGACTATTTCGGAAACGCTTTCGTTTTCCCGCGGAATAAAAGAATTTTTCACGAAAAGGAATTTTATACCAGAAATACAATAAGCATCACCCGTTCGGATTGGAAATTCAAAAAAATTTTTAGGGACATTCCTGTTATTTTGATCTCTCTGATGGGCATCATAAGTTTTGGCGCCAAATTATAGCCTTGTGGTTATTTCTCAAATGAAGAAAAAAAAAATTCCCACCGAACACATTGACACATGATGTGCGGATTATGAATATGAATCGTTTTCCTTTGGTTGTATTGTTAAAATGGCCGATTACCTATCAATTATATTAAATTTTCTTTAAAGTAAAATTTTGAATAAAAATTAAAAAAATGATTCCTGAATGGTTCCATGAGATGAAAGCATTCCTAACTGCATTTAAAGATGCCAATTATTGTAGAAATCGAACAGGTTCGACTGGCTCCTTTCTTCCTCGTGTCTTGGTTTTATCATTGATCACTGTTCATATAATTTCGTTTATTTTTTTTCTTTTCTTTTGTAGGCAACTAACATTGGTGTAATTAATCATTTTTTTTTCTGTTTGACTTATTTAATTCCAAGAAAATTGTATAAACTTGGATTTCATTATTTTTTTTGAAAAGAAGATTTTTTTTCACATAAAAACACAAATTTTTTTTTCTAAATAAAACCCTGATGTTTTTATATAGAACTAATAATTCACTTAGAATTTGTCGTAATTTAGTTAATACGTCTATGTTTCAAAATATCCCATGATTATTTAATTTCCTTTTTTTTCAATTTTTTTTTAAGGTTATATAGATTTACAAAAAAAAACTAACATTTTTCAATCGAATCCTAATAAAAAAAAACGAATCTAAATCCACCCATGTGGTTTCGATTTTCCTCCATTTTTAATTATTTTAAATAAAATATTTTCTTTTCACCTTGACTCTCCATCGACCATACTCGTTGCTATCCATAAATTGACAATCCCAAAAACTTCAGGCCAGACTGACTTTTCCGTTATTATCTTCCGATATCTAACCATAGTACTTTTCTCGTCCCTCTCTAACGTGATCAGTTTCAGCTCCTGCCTTCTTATTTTTTTAGAATCAGGCGATTTGCAATTCTATTAAATTAAGTATAATGCTTAGAGCAGAATGCCGTGAAAACCAACGTATTCGATTGTCAAAAATCGTATTCGAATTTTATGTAAACAAAATAGCGTAACCAAGTATAGTGTAAATTGATTTTATTTTCGTAAATAAATTCCTTCTTTTTCAATAAGTTTGTGAAATTAATTATATCAAACGAAATAACCATTTAAAACATATAACTTTTACCCTCAATAAGAATTTGATTATCACAAAAAATTTAAATAAAAACAAAGTAAGGTTAGAATATTTTGGTTTTCGCGTTGGTTTTCGGATTTTAACAAACTTGTTGCGATAGCTCCGTAGTTTTCACGTCAATGTGGGTAGTTCGATAGAAAACATATGTATATGAATTGATTTGACATTAAAATACGTTGGTTTTCGCGATGGTTTTCACGGCATTCTGCTCCACACTTAAACTGGTTTACTACATAAGAAAAATTTTTCGCGCATGTGCATTTGGAGATTTTCTCTTAAAATCTCGCAATGGCTTAATTCTCTTACGCATATTGGTAGAAGACAAACGGGTACATGAAAGAGAACGGTTAAGGTCGCAATAGACGTGCAAAAAATTTGTCTGAAAGGTCAGGTGGCCGTTACATAAGTGATAAAATTTCAGAATGTTGTGTCGTTTTGGATCGTTTGGTATTTTAAGAGTGTTAGGCCTGATGGTATTTAGCAGACTTCCTGATTGATCAGGAGCCATAATAGATGGATGAAGTTTATGGTGACGTATATCGCTAACTATTCCGAACAAGATATCCTGTACGTTCCGGTATCTCATTAACATTATTGTAGTTAGTGATATTAATAATTCTAATTATGTAAGCAATTTGCATCATCTTTGGTGGTTAGTTATTTGATTCACAGGTATACCGATATTGTTTAATTTGTTTTCTATGCATTCATATTGTTGTTTTAAGAGGCTTATATTTTGGTTAAAGACAGTCGATGTCTAATCTAGTATTATTCTCTGATTTTTAATGAGATTGAGCAAGTGTGCCTCGCTATACTTTAAATGGTCTATCCATTCGTTATATCCTTTCAATTCGTCCTCGTTTAGTGTACCAAATGTTGATATTACAATAGGATATGGGAGTACTTTCCGTAAAGAAGTTCACCAGGCATTTAATACTTACCGTCTTTTTCACTTAATTTAACTAAATTTATAGCTACCAGAATTATTCCACAACTTTGAAATTAAAAACAATTTCATTTATTTTTGATTGAATAAATTTTATTACTCATACTTTAAGTTTTAAACTTGGAAAACTGATTTTCTTTCAGGGGGCGTGCTCGTCGTTTTAATGATTTTTTTCCGTTTAATCTTAACCGCTTTAACTTTTAACTTTCACTTTTCTATTTTAGCTGCTAATTTTTCACTCAACGCTTTAAATTTAACTTTTTAACTGCTATTTTTCACTCATTGCTTTAACTTTTACTTTTTAAGGTAACTGCTAATTTTTGTAAAATGGCTTTACATAACGCATTACTCTGGATCGCGTATGTTTTAGGCTTAATATTAAATATAATCCCTTATCTATCGATCGATTACCTTCTTTGCTTCACAAGGCAAAAATACATCGTATATATTGATGTTTAAATATATCTTAAGTGTTAAGAAATATTTCATATGCATTATTTACATAGAACAAATTGTTCGAAAAATTTTGTTGGCAGCTTAAACCGATTTTTTTGTTTTAAAATGTGAGATGTCGAAGTATTGTTATTCCTTAATGGAAAGAATTACGAATATTTCACAAGATGTTGGATACTACAGTTTTATAATACCATCTCTATTCCCTTTTTACGTTAGGTACTTTAATATTTTCTTACTTGAAAAGAAATGTTACATTTTTTTTCCTAAAAATAAACTTTGCTATATCTTAGAAGACGCGTAACTCTTTTTAATATATGTTTTATATTTATATATATATATATTATTATGTTTGAAAGACACGATGACGCTGGATCATTACACTCCGGCATTGATTTTCTAATTGCTTCATACATTGTATAAAATTTTGCGGCTTAATTAGCATTCCACAATTTTCGAGTTGTTTAAATTGACTAAATGTGCGCGAAGGATCGAAAATTCCGAAACAATTCTCGGCTATTTATAGAACCGTACATCACTCTTTTCAGATGATGAAAAGCAGCCAGGTGCAAAACGCTTCAATTTCCTAGGTTTCAAGGATCTAAAATTTTCCATATTTTAAAAGTACATTGAACTCACACAATTTCTTTTTGAAAGATTTACATTTTGTATTGTATACTCAACGTCAGTTAGTTGTTTTTCTTCGTTGTTAAATTCGGTTTGCTTGAGGCATGAATTCAGTTTTTCCCTTTTTTAAGATTCGAGTTACCTTAATATCTTTTTGATGAAATATATCCTTGAATATAATATACACCTTTGTTTTTTTTACAGAAAATTCAATGCTGCACAGCAGCATATCGTTTGTTGTATTAGTTGTGTGTTTGTTTGTTTTTAGTGAAATTAATGTTAATTTTGTACATCTGTGGTTGCTTCTGGTAGTCCAAATATAACTTTCCGGTGTTGTCCGATACTTCGAATGTTTAGCATTTTTTCTATTTTTGCTTGGTTTCTTAATATCAATTTCTAATTTAAATTTTTCTTTTCTTTTTTTTCCATTTTCTCTAATCACATAAATTTTGCTATCCTCGGTACCACTGTAGTCTTAGTCGGGTTGACTCTGCGTCGCAGCCACAGGCCACATTCATGGGTAACTCTTAATCCCCTTTATATTATTGCACAGAGGGTTTCTTGCAATTTTCCTTTTACTGTGAGAACAATATACTCCCCATATCCCTGACATTTTATGCCATTGCTATTTAAGATTTCTAGGAGTTCTTCTAAAACTAGATTCCACCTCAAAGGCGACAGTACCCCCTGGATGGTGGATTGGTCTTTTGATGGTTAAACTGTTATATCCCGCCTGTGTCTCCGCAATCTTAGTCCTCCGCATGTCGCATATCTATTTGGAGGTTCTGCGATCTACCTTCCTTCTTACTAGTGCTTCCCTTATCGCCTGATGTGAGGCATTATCAAACACACTTGCAATTTCTAAAAAGACCCATAGAGCTTTTTCTTTGTAGTCCATTGCTTCCTCAATACTGCTTTCTAGTTCGTATGGAGCAGTATCTGATGACCTGCCCATTGTGGAAGCATGCTGATAGAAGCGCAAGGGTTCCCTTTTTAGGGTCGCTCCGATACTACTCCCCACTGGCTTCTTTATTGTTTTCAGCAGGAAGCTTATAAAGACGATGGGTCTTACTGCTTTGGGTCGGGTGTGGTCGGTTTTATATGCCTTGGGGATAAACACTACCTTGGTCCTTCTTCATAACTTCGCTATGTACCCGAGTGCTCGACTACTTCTACATATACTTATAAGGTTTGGTAATATTACCTTCTTCCGTTTCTGCAGTAAAGCTGAAGTTATCTGGTTATGCCCAGCTGATTTGTATGGTGGGAAGCTGTCAATTCCCCAGGTAATTCTCTGCTCAGACTAAATGGCTGAGGCCTGCTTCCAATCAGTCGCGGATGATCTCGTAATCCTCTCGCTGTTTACTGCTTCTGTGATTAGATGGCAATCCGGCAATTAGATTTCTAGAAGAAAAGACGTCCTCTCTTCTTCACTTTGGCTGTGACTCCGTCTGATTTTATCAGCGTATACTGCATATTCGTGCCATTTTTGAATTACGCCTTGTGCAGTTCCGCTAAGGTCGGAATAGTCGAGATATTCCGTTTTGCTTCTTTAATTTTAAGGTTCAAATCGGCGAGCGCCCGTTTATAACCGTCTCACTGAAAAGGTCTTTTAGCAGTATTAAATAAATTTCAAACGGTTATTTCTAATAATGGTAGGAGTCTATTCCACCATGGAGCACGTACGCTTCTTTGTTTCTCCTTTAGAGCTCAGCTCTCTTCGTAGGCGTTTATAACTGCTCCATTTAGTTCTTCCACAGCAAGCTCGAGTTCGTGATGGTTTTTTGCCCATTTTTCACTCTCCTCATTCTAAATTGCACTTCAAATAACCGTCATATTTTACCCATTCGGTTTTCCTTGTGTTTCTTATGGAGATTTTCTACTCACTCATCCCCTCCAGATCGAATATTAATATTTTGTGACCCCATAATGAGGCATCATTAGAGACTCCTCAATTTTTCAGTAACTCGGGTTTAATTGATGACGGTAGATGTGTTCCCCACAATAGATAATTGTAGGTTATATTTCACTAGGAACTCTAATAGGCACTTATCCCGTTTGTCTGTATCTCTGCGACCCCATATGAGGTTGTGCGCATTCACATGAGTGTTCACTCTCACTTGCAGTATATTACCAGTCTCTGAACCTTCTCTGAAGACGGATAATCTCCTTCCCATCGAAGGAGGCCAATGCAATGGTGATGTTTCGTTTTTTGTTATTGCGTAGCTCCACCGAGATTTTAATTGTGACTAGGTTTCTGGTCATGTCTTCTGTAAGTAATATATAATTAACTCTCTTCTTTATGAGAATACGGGCTCTTAAATTGTCACGCTTTGCACCATAGTTTACTTCTGAGTGACTGTTTGACAATACTTTGGTCTGTCTCCTACAGACCCAGGGTTCTTGGATAAACACTAGCCTAAGTTGTTATGTTGTGAAGACCCGAGCTAAGACTGCACGCAGCTCTGGCGTGGTGGACATTCACTTGGGCCAGCGTAGTGTATATATGATATGTCCCCCTTTGCCATTCGGGTCTAATGGCTTTTGGTCCACCCCTGTATTGAAAGCAAGTCCCCTCTACTCTAGAATTTTGCACATCCAGAAGTGCTCTTCCTTTACTAGGCTCTTGGCCTGAGCTTTTGGGTACATAGATGCTGACGATATATGTTCTCGGGATATCGTCTCCTACCCTAGTGTTGAGATTGCTACCTGTTCAGCATGTGAGTTTGGGAGCCCTCCACCTGAGTTATGCAGCTCTTTCACTTTTCCCACCGTCTTTGAAGAGCATTCCCGGTTTTAAATGTATTCCCTCATACCGAAGTTTAGCAAGCACCTATGCGAATCTTCCTGAATGATGGCCCCTTTAAATGCGGTATGGTGCTCTGCACTGAGTCCTCAATGATGATAGCTAACCGAGAAGATTATTACCGTCACGGATTTCATCCCAACGGCTTAATTGGAGCCTGAGTTTACCTTCAGTCCACTATAGTATTACTTTGGCATTCACACCGGCAGCTTATTTCCTTTCGCCCTTTTAGCGACCCTACTATACGCAATTATGGTTGAGGATTCTCCTCTTCCTCTTTCCTGGATAGCGGCTGGCTGGTTTACGACCCTCCTCTCCTGTCCCTTCTTCTTCGCTCCTTCAGGTGAAAATCCCAGAGCTGAGATATAGATCATCGGGATTTAGAGTTTTGGGGCTTTCGAGTACCCTTATCCACCAGCTCCCTTTTACTATTTCCACGCTTTGGATCATCTTTACGGAGGCGAGTCTCCACTCGATCCGCTGCCTGGTAGCAGTGACATCCCGAATGTATTTTATATTTTTTTCCATAGTTGGTACTAGTAAAAACAAGGGAAGTAGGTCCACCATACTGGATCCGTGCATGTCACGGTAAGGCTGAGAACTCTCTAAGGTTGTCAGATATCAGAGAGGCTCCGATAATTAGTCTACTGGGCACGGGTTGTATGATACCTTTTGCTTCTGGAGTAGTTCTTGGTACGTTGATCGGGTCACCCTGCAGATTAGCCTGCCTGAATGGTCCTCGCAACGTAAGTCTCCACACCCCGTTAAGGTGGCTACCTTCGTGGGGGTCAGATCATCAGATGGCTATCAAAAAATTTTTGAAAAATTTATATATTGCGAAGTGACTTCGGGCTTGTTTGCTTGATTGATGTAGACGCCTGATTAGTTTTGGGAATTCATTTTTCTGTGTTTTTGTGTTTAAGCATACATAAAAGTTTTAGTACACAGTGCCTAACGTTTGTCAAATTTTTTCACAGAATTTAGTATAATTAAAAAATTAATATTTAATTTTTAAAATTTAACATTTTGATTCCCTTGTATGTTTAAAAAAAGGAGTAAATAAAATATAAAATATACCGTAAATTGTTACTGTTATTGTTATTCTTTTTAAAAAGGAAAAATTTTCTTTGTTTTTGCGAAGAGAGATGTATCTAATGCTATAAATCTCCCTCCTTATTGCAATCGGCTTCAGCTAATTGACCTTCAGACATTGCAGGATCCTTGTCAGTTAGCCGATACAGTCTTTATTCATTTAATTTTAGTTGGTTCTATTTAGGTTCTGAGCTTCCTAAGCTTGTCCCTTTACTATCAGAACGTAAGAGGACTTCATTTTAAAAGTCCTGAACTACTCCTCGATAGCATTTCGTGTCCTCATGGTATTATTGCGTTGACAGAAACGTGGTATAAATGGAGATTCCTCAATAGCGATTGTTTTCGTCTGACTATGAAGTTCCTTGAAAGCACCAATATAAAATCCAAACCTTAGCTGTTTAGAGTTTGTCTGTATTAAGGCATCACTGAAACATAGTAGCATCTTTAAAGCGTATTGTTACGTCCCGCTGAATACTAATAGTTTACTAGTAGGCTCGAAGTAACGTACCCATTCTTCATTAATGCTATTAGTAATCTTCATAATCTTATTGAGCCGAATGATGAAAATTTGGTTCTTGGAGACTTCAAAGTTACTTTTGATCAGACGTCAAATTTAGATGATGAAATTTGACTTATGGCTTTGAATGCTAACTCCAGTTGCGAACTAATATTTGTGGATAATTTGACGGCGTGTGGTTTACAGCTATTTAGCGGAGTACTATATTAATCAGATAAACAATTGCCGACTCTATGCAGCCTAAAAATAATCTAATTATGCTAGTTGATTTGAACTTATCCACCTGACACAGGTGCAGTCGGATGAAGATTTTCACTCTATTGGCTCCATATTTCTTCACTGCAAGAAACTCCCATTATTGATAGCTTTACGGCATGCTATTCACAACAATCTAATAGTATTAAGAATAGTTCAGGTAGATTATTGGACCTGCCTTTCGGTTCCAATTCTAGTATGTGCTTGGTCAGGCAGGCTGACGTTGGTCTTTTCGAGAATGATCCCTACCATTGTCGTTTGGAATTGTAATTTCTCTACGATTTGACCAATGGCGACGTCTTTCCCGCTGATGTTTACAAATTTAACTTTCGCAGGGCTGATTTCAAATTAATAAATTCTTTGGTTCATGACCCTTCTTTTCAGGATATTATCAATGACCCTGACATAAATGTTGCTATGACGATACTTTATTCGTTCATATTTGCGTTTTTGGTATTGTCGGTGCCCTATTATTCACAGAAAAACCTAACTTCATCTCCACCTTGGTATAAGAGTAAACTCATGGGCTTACGGAATCCGCGGAATAAAGCATGGCTGAAATATTTGTATACCAACAGTAATTCTGACCATATCAAATATTTAGCATTCCTGAGGGAATTGCATTGTTTATTCAACTTGGCGTATAACTCATATCTGTTGAAATGCTTAATAGCGTACTCGCAGATACCAAGAAATTCTGAAAATCTATTAATGGCAAACGCAATATTGATTGATGGCATTCTACTATTACGTACTCGTCAAGCAACCCCCGAATAATTACTAATCTCTTCGCCTCACTTCTTTTCCAAGCAGTTTTTGGTAGTAATTTCATACCTGATGAAGATAGATACTTGCACGATTGCTCCAAATCCACCCTTGACTAAATTAGTACAGACGCCTAGACGCTTAGTAATCAGATCCAGTTGTTAAAGGATGACATCTCCTCGGGATCTGATGGTTTACTATTATAGTGTTAAAGAAGTGCTGCCATAATTTGTCGGTACCGATAGCTAACCCTTTCAAAAATTACTGACTACGGGTGAATTTCCAAATGCTTGGAAAAACTCTTTCATTACCCTCCTTCACAAAAAAGGTCCTTAGACCAAAATTACCATCTATAGGTAAGCTATCTCGCACATCTAAGCATTTTTCAAGTATTATCCACAACCTTTTTTCTTTTCAGAGTCAACAACTACTAACTTGGCTCAGTTTCTCTACCTCCATCTACATGATGGAGCAGGGCGAACAAATGTATGTGATTGCTACTGATTTCAAAAAGCTTTCGACAAATTGTCTCGCAGCATTAATTTACTTAAATTGCGACTTCTTGGCTTTCCCTTTTTTTGTATAAAATGAATTAACTCGTATCTGTCTGGTAGACGTTATCGGGTTTTCTTCTGTGCTATTGAGTCTGATTCTTTTTTCACCTTCAGGAGTCCCGCAAGCTAGTCAATTAGATTTCATTTTATTCATTACCGCTATTGACGATGTCATTTCCATTATTGAGAACTCTGACATCTACGCTGACCATATGAAAATTTCCAAAGTAATCTCTTCTTCGCCAGATTGTCATTTCCTTCAGGTGAATTTCCTTGGTACAACTAATGACTTGTCACTTAATATTAATAAGTGTCAAACAAGAACATTTTAACGTAGCAAAAACATATATGAATACACTTTTCTAGAAAACTCTACTTCAAGATTTGATTTTACTAGAGATTTTGTAACAAGGGGTTTACATATCTGGGGTTTATCGAAGAAAGCAAATCCCCTGATGACCTATTTAGCATATCTTCTTCCTTGCGAGGAGAAGATATGAGATGGTGCAGCAAATGTGAGCAACTGAAAGGCTGCACGCTTTGCTGAGTCGCACGAACTAGCTCGCTGGAGGGGTGGTTCGCTGCTCACCACCATCTGTCATCGCGTTACACATAAATTTATATGCGTGCATGATGAGTATAAACGTCGTTCAGACTTTATAGTGATAGCGCGAGCTATCAAGCAAGGAAATTCCGAATAAAGGGGATGTTCGTTAATTATGTGGTCACCGGAACTTGACCAGCCGTCCGCGAAAGCCTTGCGAGGCATGTCGGGGCCGATTGGCAAAGGTGTTAATGCTAACCGGACTTTGGGACACTTCCCTCCCACATGGACCGACAGCAGAATGCCGATCCCCGTATGTCCACACTCGCCCCGACAAATGAGTATGGACCCTTAATTTACCTTTTTTTTCTTTTATGTCCTCTTCAGGTCCTCATTCCGTCTCTCTCTCTCTCTCCTCGGCAGGTTTACTTATCGTTCAACATTTCCCGTTTTCTGAAAAAAATGGGGGTCGGGAGTAACAAAAGAAACACTATAATTTTCATTTCCTTTTTTCTTTTTTCATATAATATCTTTTCCCCAGTATCCGTCCATTACAATTCCCTTATAACAATATTAGGATCACTAATAAATTCTTATTTTTCTTTCCATATTTTGTTGAAGACATTACGTTAGTTTATAGACAGATATTATCCAATACAAATAATAGGTTTTTATTTTTGAAATATAACTTTTCTTTTTTTTTAAATAAACTCGAAAATTATAGTATAAGAAATTTATTTTTTTTTTCTTTTTTTTTGTCACAGTATCAAATATAGCCTTCTATTGAATTTATTTAAATATGTATAAAACAAAATTTTTCTTTATACTTAATGAAACAAGTCAAAAGGGAGAACAGGGCTTACACGAATCACCCATTGACTTCATCAATGGCAAAAATATTCAACTTTTCACTTTAAATTTTGATTTCTTTTTCTTTTATTTTTTTTTTTTTTTGAAAGATAAAATAAATTAAAACAACAGACTTACGTGAGCTTCCCAAAAAAAGGCCTTCTTTGTCGCATAAAATCTGTCAAAAAAAATACAAATTATATATATATATATGTTTCTTGGTTTAAACTTCTATACGCTGCCCAAACACAAGCGCGGTTCTCGTTTTGGTTTGTTTTTACAATAAAAAAAATTTTTTATCATTGATAAGCATATAATACGGAAGGTATCTAAATTAGGTGCTCTCGAACTTCGAGTTTTGTTAAAAATTTTTCTTTTCTTCTTTTTTTTTTTGTGTAAGAAAAGGAAATGGTATAATAAATTTTAGTTTAAAAAGAATGATTTATCATTTCTTTTTTTTTTTCAATTATCAAAATTAAACGAATTTAAATAATGTTCCCTTCAAGAAAAGAATTTTCTTATGTTTCTATTTTCAGCGAGTGCTCTTTTTCTTCTGTTGCTGTTTACTTTTCCGGTGATTTTTTTTTTTTGTCGTATTGTAAGACTTTTACCCAATTCTTTACCAACAGCACGTCCCTTTTCCAAATCACATTTATTGCCTATCAATACCATTGGGACATCATTAGTGTCTTTAACTCTTAAAATTTATTCCATCAAATCTTGTAAATCATTAAATGTTGATTATGCTGTTATTGAATAAACTAAAACCAAAACCTTGACCATTTTTCCCATGTATAAGTCTCGCATTGCAGTAAATTGTTCCGTTCTAGCTGTATCCAATATTTCAAGCTGTCCGTCAACTCCAAATAGTTTCTTTTTTTGATAACTATCTTCTATTCATATATTTTTTTTTGTTTTATACAAATTAACACGTTTTGAAATCTTGCACTGCCCAACGTGGGGCTCGACCACAAACGAAAGAGTCTCCGTTGCTCTCCGACTGAGCTAGGTGGGCACCAGAAAACGAAAGAAAGGAAAAGGAAATGATCCGCCCTAAACCGCGGCAGTGGATGTTGGTTCTTGCCTCACTATTGCCTCAAGTCTTTGGCATGGTAAACCCCTATGGTTCTACCTTGCAAATCCTCGACCTCATAGAGTGAATCGCCAATCGCACGAACAATCCGACACTTCAGAAATTTACGATTTAGCTTAGCATTGACATTTTTTGCGAAGTCGCTAAGCGTGAAATTTCTTCGGTAGACTTCTTGTCCGGCAATAAATCTCTTTACCCGGGTTCGACGATTATAACTCCGCTCATGTTGTTGGTGAGCTTTCGACAAATTATTTTTCACGCGTTCGCAAATTAGTTCAAGCTGGTCTTTTGTTGAGGACACAACCAATTCACCATCATTCAAACCATTTAACTTCCGCATCAGTTCGTAGGTCGAGCCATGTGTGATCATGTGGGATCCGAACACAAGAAAATATGGATCAATCCCCGTAGAAGCATGGATTGTACTCCTAAGGGCACAGCCGATGCTTCCCAAATTTTGATCCCAATCCCTATGATCGGTGCCAACATAAGAGCGGATGGCCGCCAGTAATGAACGGTTTACACGTTCTGATGCGTTAGCTTGTGGTGAGTAGATAGCTGTACGATTGTGTTTGACACCATATGCTTCAACTAATTTGCGAAATTCTTTAGATATAAATTGCGGTCCATTGTCTGAAAATATAATCTCGGGTACGCCGAATAAATTGAAGACGCTTTCCTCCAAGAAATCGGTGATTTGCACGGCAGACGCCTTACGTAGCGTCTTGAACAAAACAAATTTCGAAAATTTGTCCAAAACAACCAGGAGAGTGGTGTTACCATGCTTGGACCGAGGGTAGGGTCCTAACAGGTCAAGATATAAGTACTGGAATGGTCTGTCAACTTTAATTTGTTTGCCCATTGGCGGCCTCAACACACTATTTGGAGCCTTAAACTCTTTACATACGATGCAACTCGCGATATATTTACGTACTTCGCTAGCCATACCAGGCCAGAAGTATCTTTGCCGCAAACGATATAAGGTTTTGGTAATACCGCCGTGCGCAGCTTGTGGAGGATCATGCGCCAGGCGAACTAGCTCGTCCGTAAGGCTAGATGGAACCCAAAGCTTCCACGATCGATCTTCCTGAAAGATATTGAAAGTGCTAAAGCTTGTTCTGAAATACACGTAGCCATCTGACACTTGCGTGTCAGGCAGCCTTTCCGCGTTGCTTTGCACTGTATCTATCAGGTCGAGATATTTCTTTGATTTGAAGGCTTCAGAATTCAAGTTTATGCTAGGTGCCGAAACTATTTCCGAAATCGCGGCCACGTAAACACGTGAAAGCGCATCTGGCACCACATTTTCTGAACCTTTCCTATGTTCAATCGCGAAATCGAAGGCTTGAAGCTTTAAGCTCCATCGAGCCAAACGTCCGCTCAAGTCGCGCTGACTTATGAGCCATTTTGAACTCGCTTGGTCGGTGATTATTTTGAACGGCAAACTTTCGACGTAGGCTCTGAACTTTTTAACGCTCAACACCGCAGCGAAACATTCCAGTTCCGTCACGCTATAGTTACGTTGTGCTGAGTTCAGTTTTTGAGAAATGTAGGCCATGGGTTTCTCATTGCCTTCGTCGCCCCTTTGCAGCAAAACACCTCCGACACGGGTCTTACTCGCGTCGCACTGTATAATAAAGGGTTCAGTGTAATCAGGGTTGGCCAATACCGGGGCCGTAGTTAATGAAGATTTCAAGGCTTCAAACGCTACCTGAGCTTCCGCTGTCCAAACAAACTTGGCACTCTTCCTTAGGCAGTCAGTAATTGGCGACGACAAGGAGGCATAATTGGCAATAAACGGCCTATACCATCCTGTCATACCCAAAAATCGACGAACCTGTTTTGGTGTGATAGGTGCAGGAAAGTCCAATATTGCAGATACCTTATTTGAGTCGGTCTTTAAATATCCGTTACCAACGATGTAACCCAAATATTTAACTTCTCTCATGCAAAATTTGCTTTTCTCCAAATTTATTGTGAGTCCAGCAGAAGACAAGCAACGTGCAATGGTTGCCAAAAGTTTAACGTGAGAATCAAAATCCTCAGAAACTACTAACAGATCGTCCAAATAGACGAAACAGTTTTCTCTTAACTCGACTGGAATTGCTTTGTCCATCAATCTACACATTCTTTGAGGACCATTACAGAGCCCGAATGGCATCACTGTAAACTGGTATAACGGTCTACCAGGCACTGTGAAAGCAGTTTTTTCCCTACTCTGCTTTTCCAACGGTATCTGCCAAAAGGCGTCTTTCAAATCAATACTTGAAATGAAACACGTCTTCTCAAGTCTACTGAGAAGGCCTTCTATATGTGGAAGTGGGTAAGCGTCCTTTTTTGTAAGGGTGTTCACTTTCCTGGAGTCGAGGCAGAGGCGAACCTTTCCAGGTTTGCGCACCAAGACTACAGGAGAGTTCCACGCGCTGACACTTTCTTCGATGACACCCAATTCCAACATACGGTCCAACTCAGCATACATGAGGGCTTGCACCGCAGGGGAAACAGGGTAGTGGCGTTGCTTTACAGGCTCAGCGTTTTCTACCTCAATAACATGTTCTTCTAAATGTGTTTTTCCTAAACCGACTTGGTTGAAGGAAGGACATAAAGTTAAGATGCTTTCGAGACGCGCGCGTTGTTCCGAATTTAGCGCGTGTGTGTTGGGATCGTCAATTGACAAACAATCTAAAGTTTCGTTTTTAGAAAATATAGTCGGAGCTATATCGAATTCTTTCCAAAAATCTACACCTAGATACAGATTTTGGGTAAGTCCTGGTACGACGTATAGAGAAAGTGTTTTTGTAATGTTGCTGTATGTAATTGGAATCGCAATTTGCCCGTGTACGGGTTGAGCTTTACCATCAGCCATTTTGACTGTGGTGGGACGACCAGTAATTGAAATTTTATGACGTTCGAGGAAATCTAAAGCGCCAGCGCCTAGACAGGACACACTTGCACCACTGTCCAAAAGGCCAAAAAGGGATTCACCGTCGATTTCCACCTTAGCATATGGTCGATCGTCATTTTTAAGCTTCACAAAAGCAGATTCCACCGTTTTACCCAATAACTTCTTTTGTTTACACCTTTCTCTAAACATACTAATTTTACTTGGTTTTAGTGAAGCACCGATTATTCTATTTCTAGCTTCGTTTTATTCCATTTGACGTTGATGTAATGTTTTATTCGACCTTTCCAGTATATAATTATTAGATGGGATTTTAGTTGACGTTTCGCGTTTCAAAATTTTAATGACAGACGGAGAATTTGGTTATAATGATAGATTCGGACTCAAGGTTGGTCCTATTTTGATTGGTCCGGGGGCATTATTGGCAACCGGGGATTCCCGTGCGCCTCTCGGTGACTTTGTGCGTTTCCCGGATTACATTTTGGACACATCGGTAACGACACATTTTTCTACCACAACAATAGCAGAAGAAGGACCGTTGTGGGATCGTACACTCGAAAAAACCATGACCAATATTGTCATAGTTCCAACACTTGAACCGTGATCTACCATTAGCATCCACAGCTCCTAAATGATCTTGCATTCCGTTTGACCACATATTTTTGCTCACATACCCTCGAATACTACTATCGATCTCGGCAGGTTGATATGGTAAACTACTACCGAAATGGGATGAATTAATATTATAGCGATTCGATACCGGTTCGTGAGGAAAAGATTGGCCACCTCTGGTGTATTGTTGGTGGTTATACGAATAACTTCTTGGATCACAATCATTTTTAAACTCTTGGTATGGGTGATGAGAATCATTTTCTTGTCTGAAGCGAGAGTCTGGCGTAAAGTTCGTTCTAGCAGGTGAGTTATTTGCACCGAATTCCTGACTGTTTACAGTTTGGCGAAAATCAGTGGTGCGTAATATTTCCTTTGCGGGTTTAAGTTTATCATTATCCAAATCAGTCCCATCATTTGCCGAATCTGGTCCATACGAGAGATTACGTTCGTCAAGATCATCCAATTCATGGATGGGCCGTGTTGGGTTTTGCCATGTTCGTCTTGGTTCCCTCTCAGAAAGGTGGCGTTCCGCTTTGCGGCATACTTCCTGAAAGCGACTCAGACTCATGGCAGGCATTCCGAAAACAAGATTTGCGATCTTATCTTTGACGTTCTCTCTCATAATGTCCGCCAATTCTATTTCCGTCATAGGAATCCTTAACCGATGGTATAAAGACATAACCGAATCGTAAAAATCATCAAAAGTTTCGCTGTTGAATTGCTTTCTTTGTAACATCCGACGCATGATTTCATGGTCAGTGTCCAGGCTCTTGAATTGATGTCGGAGGGCCGCCTTTAGGCCATGCCAATCGATGTGGGGTTCTCTTTTCAGCAGTCGCCAATACCACTGCTCAGCCTTATCGGAGAGCAGGGTATGGAATTGGGTGCAAATGGCGTACCACGAATTATCCCCACGCGATTGCATGGTTTCTATGCGGAATATGAACTCTTCCACAGACATATCTTGAGCCTTTCCACTGAACCTGAATCCCCATTTGTCGATTCGGGTATCATGTCGTAAACTAGCGTGACGAACTTCCTGACCATTACGATTCGTGCCTGAATTATGATTTGAATTCCTACTTGGGCTACGCCTTTGATTGTTGTTTGGGTTAAAAGGCATGCGTGGATTCGGATCCTGATTGGGGTCGACGTGGTGACTATCGTTTGAAGCTGAAATAGCATTCACGTTATAATTTGGATTTTGGTTACCAGCACCCTGCTTAAATCTATTATAGCCCCATTTAGCCAAATAGCATGTGTTTTGAGCTTCCTCCTATTTATGAATGGTAGCCATGTAGCCTTACTTGGATTGAGTCTCTGACAGACAGGCACCACTCATGGGTAATGTTTAGGCCCATTTGTAGTATATCACAGAGCGTTTCGTCAAATTTAGCTCTTACTACGAGGACGATATCGTCCCCACAGCATTGACATTTTATGCCATTACTATTTGATATTTCTAGGAGTTCGTCTACAACTAGGCTCCACATAAGAGGTGATAGTACCCCTCCCTGTGTTCATCTCCTTGTTTTTTTCTCCGTTAGGGTGTTTTGTCTCACCGTGGTCGCCGCACCCATAGTTTTGGCATCTGGAGCGATGTTATTAATCTCCCTCCTTATTGCAATCGGCTAAACCTGATTAACCTTCAGACTTTGCAGAAGTGCCGCGAGGTGTCTGATAGAATTTTCATTTATGAAATTTTTTTTGGTGCTGTTGAGTCTTCGAGCTTTTCGATCGCATACATTTAAAAGTCAATGCTCATTTCCTAAGAAGCGTTAGCTTATTCATGATCGACTGTCACTACCATGTGACCATCGAACGTCCGAATCTGTTACCAGAATGTTAGTGAATGCACATAACAGCTCTGGACACTTTAACTTCTCGTTGACCAAGGAGAAATTGAAGAGTCTACGGGCTAACGATGCGTCTGTATAACCGGGAATATAACCTTTACGCATAACGTTTTCCATGTTCTACCGGTTGTTGACCGCCTGTATTTTTGAATTTTAGTCTCAGTGGCGGATTGATGGTGGGTTGAAGGCGGTGGTTAGATGATTCTATTTTATTTCCTTCTCACTAACTTTACTACTGCCTCGCTCATACTCCTCTCGCTCCACTTCCCATCCTGGCACTAGTGATAAGATAATAGCATGTACATTCGATTTCATCATCACTCATATATCATTTATCATTTATATCTTCCGATATGATTATGAATGATACCTTGCTGTGCTTGTATGAAGCATATCTGATGTGTTAAATCAAACACACACTGCATTCTTATATACTTTTAACAATGTCGAATGAATTTCTGTCGGTCTTAAACTATTCAAAACAAAGAATTCAGGATATTGAGTACTTTTCTTTTTTGCAAAAATCAATGACACTTCAATAGTAAACATACATTTTACGGATTGGGGCGGATTAGCGAAGGACTAGAATATCGCTGGGGCTCGAATATAAAACCGTTCGAACCATTGTGGCAATTGTGAAATAGAGGTAGCCGAGAGGTAGATATGTGGAGCGAGTCTAGAAGAAAGTATGGTAGGTCAGCAGAATATTTCTGTCTGAATATTCGTTGCTTTCTAGAACGAGATGTAATACACAGGGTGCGTGCAGTCTGAGTAAAGACGAGTTAGCTTATTTGGCCCCAGCTGCGGTACTCGTCTGCTTTAGAAGGACTAGAGGGTTCTGGGAAGAAACTTAGCCAGTGCCACCTACGTGCATGGGCCTGGAATCATTCGCGGCCCCCCAATACAATGCAATGCACTACTAAATAAGTCCTACCATTCGAACGACTTGAGAGCCCAAAATAAGACCTCGCCTGATTTTCCATCACAGGTGCTTCCTTTTAACACATTCATGGTTTGACAGTTTCTAACGCCATCTATTTACTATTACTAGAAATATTCGGACTGCCTACATAATAAATAATAGGTTTTTTTCAAATTCTACCATTTCACACTATCTTGGAATTTAATGACTTACTATACCAAATGATGACGCTTATTAAAACTATGTGTGTAAGTCAACGGCGAGTTAAACTATCTTGCAAGTTATCGCATGTTTCTTAACATTGGCCAATAGTTTCGGTAGACTTTGTGCCTGCTACTTTCATGCATAACTTAACACTAATGATCATTACAGATTTATTTTGAACAATGGAAGTTGTAAATTATATTTTTTTAAGTTTAGAATGAAATATAATTAGAGCTTAAAAATGCAATTAAAGTTAAGAATCGCGTGAATCTGGAATGCAATAAAACACGCCTTGAATTTAGATGTCTCAGAGATTACATTTTTACGCACCCAACATTGTTAGACGAAACATGTCGAAGGATTTATTTGTATCTATTATTCTTTTCTATACAGATTTGTAGCAACTACATTTGAGATAGGAGCCGCTGATGACGCAAATAATTTCATTGATACAGATTGTCATGATATACTTGGAACAGTCGGTAGGCCCAATGACTATTTATTAATACCCGAATCTGTACTGGCCACTACACCACCATCATTTGGCACTCGGTACTGCGGTACAAGTTTACAAAATGGTGAACTTATTTGTAAGTTTTTGATTGAAATTTTTATAGTTTTCCTAATGTAATACTTTTATTTTTTATAGATGCGCCTGCAGGGCCATTTGCAATTATTTTCAATAGTGATAACCTTTATTCGGTTATAGTTCCAGAAAGAGGTTTTCGAGTTTCTTATACTATTCAATAAAATAACAATTTTTTTATAAAAACTAAACTATTTAAATGTAACATATTAAGAAAATTGCAATAAAAGCTTTATGAAGTAGCAATATTATTACTTTTGAGTAGATAGCACAAAAGTAATAATATTGCATGTAGGTATTTAAAGTTTTGCATTTGTAACAAACTTCAAAGCCAGCACATGCAATCTTAACAGTGACAGCTATTATATCTTTAAGAACCTCAAAACACCTATCGTATTTCATTTGTCGCACTGAACATTAGTAAACATTAGGCAACAAAACAGCATTTCCTGGAGGGCTTCCTTGGACTATAATCAGAAGAAGAATGCAACCGAAAGCCATCGCTTGCTCTCAGAAAGTTATTCTGAGCATTTTCCAATAATTAGAGTGTGTCAAAAATCATTTACATGGTGTAGAAGCGGCGATTTTGATATTGAGGAGCGCGCTGGGCAGTGTAACGGCCACATCAAATTTTTGATGGCCTGGCTTCTTCCAAGAAGTTCTCTCTAAATTTTCGTCTTTTGTTTTTATATATATGTATCCTAAAAAAATAAGAAGAATAAATTTCATGTTCAAATCAAAAGAAATAATACAAATGTGTACCTATAGATGTAGTGTGATGTCCAAAATGTCCATGTCAATTAATGTTTATCTGAAAAAAAAAGAAAACTATTACTGGTTGATTAATTTATTTCAGGGAAGTGATACCAGAATTGGTCAATGGAGTGAATCCCGTTTGATCATCCCGAGGAGCCTCAAATGAAGAGAGATCAATGAAACGTCACAGAAAATAAATATGTGGAATTTTTGTTAAAATTATACTTACCTGAATTGTTTTTTTCTACTTTTTTATGATATCAAAACTAGAATGTGTAAAAGAAGTGGAATCGCGAGAAGTGACGGTTACGTGAATTTACCTTACTGAAATCTTACCTGTTAGATCCAGTCGGAAGTCAGTTGTGGTGTGTGCTTTATGTTTTAGATGCATTGTGATGCATTATTCTGATCAGCAAACGTTGGCGAATTGTTCTACCTAAAAAAAAATCATGTGTGCTGTGCACACCCGGTAGAAGTGAAACCTTCGGAAAACTAAACAGCCAGAGAATGAGACGATTAGAGTATCAGGGGTGGGATAGTTACACAGGGTCTACATTAGCCAATATTTCTGGTATACCAATTGGCTTACCGGAAATAAAATACTACCAGTTTTTTTTACGTGGGCCAATACTGGTATACCAATTCAGTATCTGACATGCTGTTGAACCGCTAACAGGGAAAAAAATAGCCAAAATATTGTCGAATTCAATTCAGTGGCAATATCTTCCCTTGCCCCCTTTTTTGAAATCAATCCTTCTATATTTTTTTTCTTTTTCTCGATCATGTTTATCAATTTGATAATTTCACTTCGCAAAAATTTAGTTTCCGTCATTTTATTAAATGCAAATGTCAATAATTGGTATACCAGCGCTGTCTACGAAAATGGTATACCAGAATTGTCATACCACAAAAATTGGTATACTAACAGGGTCTACATTAGCTTTTTAGCAACCAATTTTGCTGGTATATTGGCTAATGTAGACCCTGTGTTATAGGGTTTATTTATTAAAATATTGGTACCAAGTTTAAAAGTTATTTTACATTTTGTTATTCACACTCTTTGTTTTCAATTTCCATAAATGGCACGAGTGGCTTATGATAACTAAATTATGAAATGAATGCTTTGGTTTGGATTTGATCAATATATCTTTGAAATACAGCATAAATTACTGTTTTCGATCTTGCTGTCGATTCAGTGCGACTACTGCACATTTTTAAATTTAATTTGGTGTTGAGGAACTCAATCAAAGGGAGCGCTGTATCCAATGCAAAATTAACATTAAAATGCCCACTTAAAATCATCGGAATTTTATCGTAATCTTTTTTAAAAATCCGCGATATTTCTGCTGTGTACTTTAGCAAATTCTCGTGGATGAATTCAATAATTGTATTTATTGATTGGTTGGGAGAAATATAATGGTCCAATCTGCTTTCACAAGCAGATATTTCTCGCAATTTCGAAAGCTGAACAGACAATGATTCTAGGTATTGTACATTGAGATCTACTTGTGGAGTAGCGACACGGGCTGTCATTTACACTATTACGGTATAGTGAAACTCCGACTGCCCTCGGATATTTTCTTTTCTATTGAACAACCATATCAAAATTTGGAATGTCTACAAGAGAAATTAGACGCAACCGTCCCAATACCTCTTTTGAAAATGACAGAAACAAAAAAATCTGCACAAAATAAGAAAAGCAAATTAAAATTTTCATTAGAAAGAATGAAGCAAATTTTTTTGTTTTATACAGCTGGCCTGGCTTTGCGTCGTTTCATTTTGCGTTTTTTCGATATTGTGCCGTTCCTAAAAAAACACCAATTCTCACTCCGCGTCGTAGATTTTTCGAAATTGCGTCGTTAATTTTTTAGATTTTATTTTTTAAGCTACTCATTTAAATTTTTTTGTTATAAATAATTATTTTACAATTAAAAAATGTAATAAAATTACCTGTGTTTTAAAAAAAATTCTTATATGTTTATGTTTCTCAAATTGTTAATCTTATTAGTTTTTTTCTTGATACAAAATGTTAATACACTTTGCGTTGTTTCAGAATGCGTCGCAAAATTTTGGAACGTATCTACGACGCAAACCGAGACCTAGTGGTATTTTTTCAAATATTGTAAGTGCTAGTTCCTGTGTGAATTGTTATTTACATAAATGTTAGAATTGATTATTATTTTGTGCTCACATACCGTGTATAATATCATACTATCCATCCGCTTCCATTTGCCTACCAAACAGCGCACAAAGAAGAGACGAAGATAATAGGAATCACTGTATTCTGTATTCTATGTATACGGCGCTCAGAAATCAATAATAGCAAGGCAAAATTTCAGAAAAAATTAGTTTTTCTGAAATATGGGCATATTTATCTGAAAAATATTTTTTATCCAAAATTTTGTTCTTATGAATTCTGATCGACTGGTATATCATCTCGGTAAAAAAGTGTCGCTTCTTTAGCGTTTCATCGAGTTTCAAATCACCTCCAATGCGGCTAAAAAGATTTGGCTTCAATAAAATAATAATGTTGTAAAATTTAAATTTTTTTTTTTAATTAGGTGGATATAAACTCAATTTTTGCCCGATGATTTTTCTTCGTTTTTGCCCTTAAGAAGACCTAATTATTTGAAAGCACTCGGCTAAAACGAAGGGGAAGGTTTAGATTGGTGAAATGGTCAGGAAAAGGGTGGATCAAAATTTTCTTAAATTTTAATAATACTTGAATTTTCGCGCCAAAAGGAAGAATGTAGTAGTTTTTTTTTAACCGGTGACAATCACCCTGCAAAATAAAAAGGGGAATTTAATTTAAAATTTAAAAATAATAAGAATGATTAATTAAAGAAAAAGCTGAATGGGCATTAAAATCATAGGCGAATATGTTGTAATGATAAATGGATTTTTTTATTATCATATAACACATATCCTGTGAAATCCAAGTAAATACTTAAACTTTGACTCAATACCGTTAATCTCAACCCTATAAAAAGAGGAGCGCATCAATGGAAACAGTCAGTTAAAATTTTTATTTCGCAAGTGTATGGGGAACTCCTGTTCAAATGAAAAATTGATTATTTCATTTTCCCGTTTTTCTTTGTTTCCAAAAGAAAATCTGGAGAGAAGGAAAAAAAAAGGACAGTTATTTCTGGAGTTTGATTTTTTGTAGTTCTTATGGCCGAGAAATACTTAATTTTTATTAAATTAGTTTTTATAGTTCATTTTAAATTTTTTTTTTTAGTCAAAAAATGTGAGTTTTTTTCGTTCTGAGTTTTATAAATTTGAGTTTTTTTGAGCATTTTGCAAATTCGGGCTTTCCTGAAATTTAAAATTTTTTAAAAAAAGAAAAGAAAGAATTCTGGCCATAAAATTTGTTCATAAGGATTCCGCAAGAAGAAAGGCCCAGAAGGCTCATCGGACAGCTGAGGAAATATAAGAAAAGAAAAAAAATTTTTTTATTTAAAATCATCACTCACCGAATTGTCAACTTGCTGATCAGCTGATGTGTAATTTAATAAAACATTACTAGTTAGAAATCTCAGTAAGGAAAAAAATTACTGTAGACACTTTTCGGCGAAAGTTCTACTTTGTGAATGAAAAATAATGAATTCCGAACTGTATTAAAATTGGTTGATGCATTTCCAAACTCATTAACGGCAGAAAATTACATTGATTTTGTAATACATGTTATTGGCATGAATTGTGAAATCAATGAAAACATTCTAGAACGAAAGTAAACCAGAACTATTGCATAAACGTTCTGCGACCTCAAATCAGAATAATGAGTACAAAGTATGAACTTTCTGCCTATAAAAAGGCTGCCTTTGAATAACCAAAACCAGTTAAAAAATATCGGATAGCCGTGAAACGTTATATAAAATAAGATACACGTTGACGACAAGATGGAAAGTCGTTAAGTTTTAAAAAAAAGTTGAAAGAAAAATTACGTTAGTTATTAAATATCGGTTTACCTAAGAACGGTACGGATTAATGAAAAAGAAGAAAGAATTTGAGTTTTTAAGTTACAAAGTTACATTACTTTAAAACAAAAGAAGTTAATTTGAAAAAGAATTTGAGTTTTTAAGTTACATTACTTTAAAATAAAAGAAGTTGATTTAAAAAAAGAATTTAAGTTTTTAAGTTACAAAGTTACATTACATCAAAATAGAACAAGTTAATTTGAAAAAGAAGAAAAAAGGAAGTGTGCTTTTGATCACACTGTAGAAGTGAAATAGAAGCTTTTCTTTATGGTTTGTCAGCGAGTTGCATTTGTTCCGGTTGTTTGGCAAGTTGGCCAGCCCTACATGCCCGCATTCGTTCTGCACCAGTCATAACCGTACTCGTCGAAGCCTTATCAGCAAGTTGCATTTATTCCGCTTGTTGAGCAAGTTGCCTAGCCCTAAATGCCCGCCTCCGCTCTGTACCAGTCATAGCTGTATCCGTCGAGGACCTACTCGTCGAAGCCTTGTCAAGGAGTTGCTTTTGTTTCGCTTGTTGAGCAAATTGCCTAGCTCTGCATACCCGCGTCCATTCTGCACCAGTCATAGCCGTACCCGTCGGAGCCTTGTCAGCGAGTTGGTTTTGTTCCAATTGTTGTGCAAGTTGCCTAGCTCTATATACCCCCGTCCCCTCTGTACCAATCATTTCCGTACTCGTCGAAGCATTGTCAGCGAGCTGCATTTCTTCCGCTTGTTTAGGAAGTTGCCTAGCCCTACATGCACTCATCCGTTCTGCACCCGTCATAACCGTACCCGTCGGAGCCTTGTCAGCGAGTTGGTTTAGTTCCACTTGTTGAGCAAGTTGCCTACCCCTAAATGCCCGCGTCCGCTTTGTACGAGTCATAGCTGTACCTGTCGAGGACCTACTCGTCGAAGCTTTATCAAGGAGTTGCTTTTGTTTCGCTTGTTGAGCATATTGCCTAGCTCTATATACCACCGTCCCATCTGCACCAATCATATCCGTACTCGTCGAAGCCTTCTCAACGAGATGCATTTGTTCCGCTGCTTGAGCAAGTTGCCTGGCCCTACATGCCCGCATCCGATCTGCACCAGTCATAGCCGTACTCGTCGAAGCCTTGTCAGCGAGTTGCTTTTGTTCCGCTTGTTGTTGCCTAGCCCTACGTGCCCGCATCCGTTCTGCAATAGTAATAGGCGTTATCGTGATAGCATTGTCAGCGTGTTGTGATTGAGCAGTATTGTCGACTCGCAAACGTTTCTTGCCGGAGTCATTGTAGCCGTAGTAAGAAGCAATGCCCGTTAATGTATGTAAGATGCGCTGACCGCTTTCCGCTATGCAATATTCGTATGCGCCAGCCTTATGCACAGATACGAGGCGATTGTTAGTCAGCTTACACTGATGTGACACGCTGCGTTACAGAGTTAGCGTTCCATCATTTTTTCCGTATAACAAGTTAAAAAATTTGTATTGACTACAACGCCAATACGGTGGCAGATAGAACTATTTGGTCTTCAACGAAAATAATTCTAATCACAACCTCCACAATATTGTTGAACATTGTAATCGTCTAGGACATCCATATAATGAGATAATTTGCAATGTGACGTTTCGTCAAAATTCAAAAATTGCTATTGAATACAGCGCCGAAGTAGTGGGAGATAGAACTATTGTGTTTTCGACGGAAATAATCCTTTAGTTAGAATTAATTATTTAACAAAATAAAATATTTTATTATTTTAATCTTTATTAGTTTTAATTTTCGGTGGAGCAAAAAATTAGTTTTTTGCTTTTTTATAGCAACTACAAAATTATATATATATTTTTTAGGAACTCAAAACTTACTTGATTAAAATAAAAATTAAATTTACAATCTATGATAAAATAGAATAAAATAATACAGTAATTATTAAAACTAAGTGTTTTATTTGTGAACTCCACAATACTCCCCTTTCAGTGAAAACGACATTGAGACATGCTCGGTTTTTTTTGTTTTTTTTTTTTTAAATATATTGAAAAACAAAGGTTACTTTCTTTCTTTTTTTCTCTTTTGCAGCAATAGTGGGGTCGTCTTTCTCATTGTCTACAAAGGCTGCTTTTAACCTGTCAATTGAAACTGTTTTCGATTTACCATTTATGCACAACGAAAAATTTTTTTTACCGCGATCGAGAACTTTGAAAGGTCCATCATAAGGAGATTGCAAACTGGCTTTAACTTTATCCACTCTAAGAAACACAAAATCACAATCAGAAAGTTTTTTGGGTATGTAAGGTTTTATTCCTGAATGATTGCTCGTTTGCATTGGAACTAGTTTTTTGAAATTATTTCTTAAAATGTTTATAAAGTTAGGTATGTCTAAATTGTTACTTCTGTTTGTTGGTAGTATGAATTCTCCTGGAACTCTCAGATTTTGTCCGAAAACTAACTCTGCTGGTGTACATTGTAAGCTTTCTTTAATAGTCGTTCGTAAACCTAGGAGAATAATGGGGATTTGATCGGTCCAGTGTTGGGAATTTCCAGAAGCCCTTAATGCTGTTTTAAAAGTTCGGTGAAACCTTTCAACCAAACCATTTGACTGAGGGTGATAGGCTGTGGTGTGTATTTTATGTATGCCTAGTAGTGCTGTTAATTCTGTGAATAATTTGGATTCAAATTGCGGGCCTTGATCCGTCGTAAGTCGCGCTGGAATACCAAAACGTGAAATGTGCTCATTGAAAAATGTTCTTGCTACGGTTGTTGCTGTAGTGTCTTTAATCGGATATGCTTCCGGCCAGCGTGTGAAACGATCTATAATGGTTAGAATATATGTAAAACCATTTGAGAAAGGGAAAGGACCAATGATATCCATGTGGATATGTTCGAACCTGCCTTCTGGGATTTTAATGTGGCCCACGGGTGATTTCGTGTGTTTGTTGATCTTGTTCTTTTGGCAGTTAATGCATGTTTTAGTCCAAGTGCCAATGTCTGTGTTCATTTTGGGCCAAAAGTATTTTTTTGTTATTGGTTTTTTGGTGGCTCGTGGAGTTCACAAATAAAACACTTAGTTTTAATAATTACTGTATTATTTTATTCTATTTTATCATAGATTGCAAATTTAATTTTTATTTTAATCAAGTAAGTTTTGAGTTCCTAAAAAAATATATATATAATTTTGTTTAGTTGCTATAAAAAACAAAAATTAATTTTTTGCTCCACCGAAAATTAAAACTAATAAACATTAAAATAATAAAACATTTTATTTTGTTAAATAATTAATCCTAACTAAATTGGTGACCCCGACGAGCACAGTATCGGTGCATTTTTACAAAAAAAAAAAAGAAATACAAAAATCGTAAAAAGTTTTCCTTTTTGTATTAAAAATTACGCAACTTTTTTAAAGAAAAGAAGAGAAATTACAATATTTCGATTCAGAAATGTTCCAATAAGAACATTTACTGAATAATAACATTAATTAAAATTAATATAAATTTAAAAGTGCCTTTTTACCAAATAAAAATTAAACAACAAAACGAAAGGTGGACCAATTTATTGAAGCAAATTCAAAAGGCCAAAGTAAAGGCTGCGCAAATTAACAACATTAAAAAAGAGCCCACAGAAGAGGTTAAATTTTTTGAAAAGAGCCCACAGAAGAGGTTAAATTGTAGCAAAAAGCAGAACAACAAGAACATCGAAGAACAAGCAACAAGAAACAAAACAAGTAAGCAATGAATAAAGAAATTGGAATCAATCCCTAGAAAAACAAACGAAATTAAAAAAACAATAGAAAGCAAATTTTTATTTTTAACTATAAGATCGTACATACATTTACACCACTATTTAACCTGTAATCACTCTATTCCCCTTTCCCAAGTGAACGAAGTGACTTTAATTTAAATTTTGGAACATAAATACGTTATCCGATTAAAATGACGGATCCTATCGTGGTTAATAATAGTAGTGGCAATAGTGAGAATTTTCGCGACATCGGAGCTACTTCCGTTAAAATTCCGCAGTTCTGGTCTAACTGTCCAGAAGCTTGGTTTTGCCAAATTGAAGCACAATTTCGTGCAAAAGCAATCGCCACAGAGAACACAAAATTTGAATATGTGGTAACGGCTCTTCCGCAAGAAGTGGTCATAACAGTTCTTGATTTCCTTCAAAACCCACCTCAGGTTAACAAATACACCGAATTAAAAAATATTTTGGTCAAAAGATTCAGTGACAGTGAAGAAAAACGTATAGAAAAATTACTTTCACATTCCGAATTTGGAGATCGCAAACCGTCAGAATTTTTCAGATATATGGAAATACTTGGTGGATGAGCTAAATTGTGTAAACCATTAAAAATAATTTTGCGCAAAATTTTGGGTATATAAGGTCTATTTATACCTCTGGAATTTTCGCACCAAATAAATGATTCCGAAAATGGTAGTTGTACATTTGATAGCTTAAATTTTGAATCAAACGGTCGATTGTGGTTTGAGATAAGGTTTTTAAGTTCGTCGTCGCTATTTTGTTGTGATTTTATTGTGTCGAAATCTAGCTTGATACAATCGTTCGCGGAACATTCTTTTTGAGCAATGCGCGATAACATGTCTGCTACTACATTAAATTTTCCTTTCAAATGTCGGATGTCTGTCGTAAACTGCGTAATAAAATCTAGTTGCCGCTCCTGTCTAGGGCTTCATTCTGTTTTTGTGAAAATTGCTGTTGTAAGAGGTTTATGGTCTGTGAAGATACAAAAATCCTTACCTTCAATGAAATATCGAAAATGTTTAATAGAGATAAAAATAGCTAAGAGCTCTCTGTCAAAAGCGGAGTAATTGATTTCGGCCTTTTTTAATTTCTTGGAATGGAAAGCGATCGGTTGCCAAGTGGCATTTACGAATTGTTGCAAAACTGCTCCGATGGCTGTATTTGAAGCGTCCACCATTAATGAGAGAGTGGCATCTTCGATAGGATGCATTAATAGCGTTGCCTTTGCTAAACTGCTTTTGATTTTAATAAAAGCGTCATTACAATCGTTTGGCGAGTAAAAGTTTTTGTTTGATTTTGTTTTTGAACGTAGTGTAGTTAAATGTGAATAGATAGGACACAGAATTTCTGCCAAATTTGAATAAAACGATGATAGTAATTCACCATTCCAATAAACCTTTCAATGTGTTTGATTGATGTTGGTAAAGGAAAGTTTCTTAGCGCTATTATACGATCATCGGAAGGCAGAATACCGTCTTTCGTAATTTTGTGACTAAGGAAGTCGATAGAGTTGACACCAAAAACACATTTTGGTATGATAATATTGATACCAAATTTGCTCAATCGGGTAAAAATTTCTTTTAAATGAGCTTTATGTTCCGTTTCATCTTTGCTGAAAACCAGTATATCATCGATATACACAAAAACAAAATTTAAACCATAGACAATTTTGTCCATGAAACGTTGGAATGTTTGTTTCTTAATCCAAAGGGCATTCGAGTAAATTCGAATAAACCGAAAGGAGTAGTGATTGCAGTTTTTCCAATATCATCAGTTGCGACTGGAATGTGATGATAGGCGCGCACCAGGTCTATTTTGGAGAAAATTTTACAACCAGATAATTGTGCCGAGAAGTTTTGGATATGTGGAATTGGGTAACGGTCAGGAACTGTGATGGCGTTTAAACGGCGATAATCGCCACAGGGGCGCCAATCTGAACAATTCTTTTTGGGTACCATATGTAATGGAGAAGAAGCTGAAGAGTCAGATGGTCAGCATAGTTGTAACTTGAACATTTCGCCAAATTCTAATTTGGCGATTCTCAATTTATTGTTATCTAATCTTCTCGGTCTCGAAAAAGGAAGTTGACCTTGTGTAGTTACATGGTGTACGATATTGTGCGCTACTGGTATGTTGTAATTTGGGGCTGCGGTTAATTCTGGAAAGGTACGTAACATTTTGCCGTAGTCATTTTCCATTATGAAATGTTTTGGAGTGGGTGTATTACTATTGATAGAAAATCCATTAACAGATAATTCTGTCATGTTATCAATAAGACGTTGATGTTTAAGATCCACCATTAAGTCGAATTTAGTGAGGAAATCCGCCCCGATGATTGGCCTGTTTACAGAAGCTAAGATAAAAGGGAAAGTGAAATTCCTCCTGAGACCTAAATCTATTTTAAATATTTTCGAGCCGAATGTATTAATTGATGCTCCGTTTGCTGCAGACAATACTAAATTTGGGTCTTTTTGATTAAATTTGTACATTGAATTTGGGATAACGGAAAGGTCTGCCCCAGTATCAATTAAAAACTTTAATTTATTTTCTTTGTCCATGATGAACAATCGTTTTGACGTGTTTGTTATAATTGATACTGAGGTGCCTTTTAGTTTTTTTTCTTGTTTAGATCTGATGGGAAAGCACAAGGCTCTACAAATTTCGTTGCTTGTGCCCCGAATTTGAAGTGGTACCAACAAAACTTTCCGGTACTTAGTGATTTCTTGTTACTATTGTTTCGGGTTGAACTAGAATTTCTGCTAAAACTTCTACTTCTATTTTGTGAAGAAAATTCTTGGAATGCAGTTTTAAGCTCTGCCATATCGTTTTCTAGTTTATTTATTTTTTTAAACAAAAACATAAGATTGTCTTGGGATTTACTATCGTTTGATGTCAAAAAGGAATTGTTATTAGGATTAGGGAAATTCACTGCGGCAATATAATTGCCTTGCGAGAGTTCCAATATTTTATCTGGGATTTCTAGCAATTCGGTAATATTTTGTTTTCCCGAACTTATAAGAGCGATGTTAATACTTGCGGGCAGTTTTCTTAGCCAGAGTTTTTTTAAAAACTCTTTACCGATCGTTGAAGAACTACCAGCAAGTATTTCCATATATCTGAAAAATTCTGACGGTTCGCGATCTCCAAATTAGGAATGTGAAAGTAATTTTTCTATACGTTTTTCTTCACTGTCACTGAATCTTTTGACCAAAATATTTTTTAATTCGGTGTATTTGTTAACCTGAGGTGGGTTTTGAAGGAAATCAAGAACTGTTATGACCACTTCTTGCGGAAGAGCCGTTACCACATATTCAAATTTTGTGTTCTCTGTGGCGATTGCGTTTGCACGAAATTGTGCTTCAATTTGACAAAACCAAGCTTCTGGACAGTTAGACCAGAACTGCGGAATTTTAACGGAAGTAGCTCCGATGTAGCGAAAATTCTCACTATTGCCACTACTATTATTAACCACGATAGGATCCGTCATTTTAATCGGATAACGTATTTATTTTCCAAAATTTAAATTAAAGTCACTTCGTTCACTTGGGATAGGGGAATAGAGTGATTACAGGTTAAATAGTGGTGTAAATGTATGTACGATCTTATAGTTAAAAATAAAAATTTGCTTTCTATTGTTTTCTTAATTTCGATTGCTTTTCTAGGGATTGATTCCAATTTCTTTATTTATTCCTTACTTGTTTTGTTTCTTGTTTCTTGTTCTTCGATGTTCTTGTTGTTCTGCTTTTTCCTACAATTTAACCTCTTCTGTGGGCTCTTTTCAAAAAATTTAACCTCTTCTGTGGGCTCTTTTTAAATGTTGTTAATTTGCGCAGCCTTTACTTTGGCCTTTTGAATTTTCTTCAATAAATTGGTCCACCTTTCGTTTTGTTGTTTAATTTTTATTTGGTAAAAAGGCACTTTTAAATTTATATTAATTTTAATTAATGTTATTATTCAGTAAATGTTCTTATTGGAACATTTCTGAATCGAAATATTGTAATTTCTCTTCTTTTCTTTAAAAAAAAATGCGTAATTTTTTATTCAAAAAGGAAAACTTTTTACGATTTTTGTATTTCTTTTTTTTTTGTAAAAATGCACCGATACTGTGCTCGTCGGGGTCACCAATTTAGTTAGAATTAATTATTTAACAAAATAAAATGTTTTATTATTTTAATGTTTATTAGTTTTAATTTTCGGTGGAGCAAAAAATTAGTTTTTTGCTTTTTTATAGCAACTACAAAATTATATATATATTTTTTAGGAACTCAAAACTTACTTGATTAAAATAAAAATTAAATTTACAATCTATGATAAAATAGAATAAAATAATACAGTAATTATTAAAACTAAGTGTTTTATTTGTGAACTCCACAATCCCCATAAAAACCTCCATAACTTTGTTGAACATTTCAATCGTGTACGACCTATACATAAAAAGTTTAAAAGAATTTCAAAAATTTGTATGAACTACAGCGGTAATACGGTGATAGATAGAACTATTTCGTCTTCAACGAAAATAATTCTAATCACAACCTCCACAATATTGTTGAACATTGTAATCATCTAGGACGTCCATATAATGAGATATTTTGTAATGTAACGTTTCGTCACACAAAATCGTCACATAATTTTTGCAAAACGTCCCCATAGAAATATTTCACTTCAAAAATTTGTTTTACATTGTATCAAACAGAAGAGTTTATATTGATATTCCAAAAATAAAAAGAAGTGCTTAGCAGAACTTGGTTTTACGTAAGCGTTTTTGTTTTTTTCAATATATTATACCAAATTCGTTGCATCCATCCCTCAACAACTTTAATCAACCTATCTACGCAACTCTGTCCAACGATCAAATGAAGATTTAACTTCGATTTCTTTCTTAGTCAACGCGCGTTTTTAAGCATATTCAAGCCATTTTCCCGAAGAGAGCCACGAGAGTCGTGCCAAGGGCTATTTTACACAACAGATGTTTCAAGCCTGGATCTAGGATCACACACATACACGACACCAAGCTAAGTTTTTTGTTTATTTTTATTTTTGACTTTTTTTTATTATATTTGACACAAAATTAAAAATTTTCAAAGTGAAAATAGAACGAAAAGAAAAAGAAAAGAGAGATAAAAAAACACAAGTTTTTATATTTTAATTCACTAATCGACACTTTCTCGCGATTTTTAATATATATTTTGTGAAGTTTTTTTTTTGAATTTTTAATTGAAAAAAAAGGGAAACAAATGTAAACAAAAAGGGGAAAATAGAAACCAAACAAACTCTTTTCGAGTAAACGTCAGTTGAATATATTATTCCGTATTACCATTAAAATTCTCGAAAGTTTGCCGCGACGGCATATTTGAAGTCTGGGCGCAGCGCAAATAGTTTTTAACTTTTGGGGCTTTTTTTGCTTTCACTGGTTTTCATTTTAATTTTACATTTTTACTTTTTAATTTTATATCACATTCGTTTATTTTGATTTTGCAATTATTATTTTTGGTTTTTTTTTTTTCAACTTTATTTCATATTTCACATCGCCTTTTCGTCAAAAATAAATAGCAATTCAGGATATTAAACTTCTTTTGTTTTTTTCTATTATTTCCACTATTTTTCATCGTGTGGTATATCCTTTTGTTGCTGAACCAATCAGAATGAAGCGGTAGATTAAAAGCACTTGGGAGGTAGTGAGACGTGCGGTCGCAAGATGAGGGAAGATTTTGTTGTTTTTTTTAAATTTTTGGTAGCCTACGCTCGCAGAGAATGAGGCCCGCTTTCACGGATCGGCTCTTTAGAGACACCGTTTTGAGGAGAGGTTTTCCTTTTTTTTGTGTGAGCTGGTCAATCATATTTCGTTTTGGTAATATTTGAGCGGTTTTTTTTCGCAGTTTTTTTTGTAGTTTTTTAAATCCACTCTTCTCAAGCATTCTGGCCGCTGGTGGGAATTCTGAAACGAGGCTTACTGGGGAACCCGGCAATGCGTGGCCACAAGCAAACCAGAATGAGAACCAAATAACGAACCCAATTTCGTTACAAAATGGCGCCCCCGCAGGGACTTGATGGTACACCAACTGTCAGTCCAAATACCTGAAAATTTTTATTGAACTTTCATTAAAGTAGATTTTGTTATTTTGATTTTTTCTTTGTAAATTTTTTTTATTTTTTTTGCATTTCCCTTTTTTCTGATGGTTTAGAGAAAATATCTTGAACTCAATTCCTTTTATTGTCGAATACAGTAGAACTGCTTTTCCATTAAGTGATTGTGCTTAAGGTGATATGAATAATGTGATCATCATAATGATTTGGGATGTTGTTTCTTTCAAAGTTACTTTTTCGCTGATACACTCATAAATGTTGAAAACTATACTTTATTCATTGTTGTAGTGTACAGTTAGAAGAGATAACCTGGAAGTGCAAAAGTTCAGGTCAACAAAAAAAAAATAAAGAATAAACTATTTTTTTAATTTTCTTTTGTTTTATTCGTTGTTTGATAAATAATACAAGGTGAAATTCCTACAACTCTAAAATGTCATTGGAATTATAACAACCTCATCTTGATTTTTAATAAGGAATATTATTGTTTTATTTGAATTATATTTTTTTATTATTATTGATATATTTTTTATATAAATATTTGGTTTACCAACATTTGGTATTATTTCTTTGAAAATTCTTTTTTGTTTTTTAATTCTTTCCTTTTTCTTGCTCCAGTGTGCTTTTTACAAGTCGTTACATAAAATTTTAATCGTTTTCGTTTGAATACATTCTCGCTTCGCTAAGTCGGTTTCTATAGTCAGTTTTCAAGTTCCTTTTCTTCGTCAAAAACGGTGAAATACGTGCGTGAAATGTCGTTAGTGCCATCAGACGTGGACAATCTAACTCCAGACGAAGTGAGTGTGGAGCTTAAGTTGCGAAGTCTTGCTGCAGAGGATCCTGATGCCGTTAGACAAATAGGTAGATGCATTGATCAAGAATCGCAGGATGAGTCACTTGCTTCATCTGAATCACTTAACCTGAAGAACCCTGCAGCTGAATTAGAGGCATGCAATCGTGCAGCGATTACAGACATCTCAAGAAGCACTACAAGCACGAGTTGTGGAAGTACTGTCGTCGCGATTGAGACATTGGTTAGGAAGGGTCAAGCGACTGCCTGGAGCTTATGCTGAGGCAAGGGGTAATGAAATCATTCCACTGTTGGAAAGAGCAGAACAACGCCTTGAAATTTCACAGAAAGGTCAGCTAATTACCGACTTTAATGAGCAAGCAGTTATTCGCGGCAAGATTACGGGGGCGACACCTAAATTCTTAGAAGAATCACACAGGACCGAATACTTAAACGAACAATCAACCTTTATAACAAGCGATAGGCAGCCATGAGCATTACAGGGCGTGTGGTGGAATTCAACCACCAAATGCTTAATTTCCAAGGCCACTAGGAAGATTATCGGAACAATTTAGCAAGCTTGACTTAGCAATGCATAACTCGGCGTATGTGGACCCAGGACAGGCTCGGTTTTCTTATCAAGCACCGATTGCATAATACAGCCACTCTAAGCCACCCAGATGGAACATATGTTATCAACAAATGGTACCCAGTTTCGCGGCGAACTAATTCATCTACAGACTGGAAACATTAGCTAGCGAATATCGTTTTCTGGTGAGCGAACTGAGGATAGTGTTTCGCAACTTCATCAAAGGAGTTTCATGGGAATGGACCTGGGTATATTTGAAAAAAATCGACATGCGACTTGGCCACAACCCAGGGCTGCGTTATTGAACAGGAGAGAGAGAGACCAGATAGGCAGTGGAATCGAGAAAGCAGAAACATAAAGGATCGTTTAACGATTTCCTGCTGGCGGTGGAGCAACTGAATGGCGGGTTTTCAGACCATTTTCGGAACAAGAACTGGTAGAACTGGTAAGAGAGGATATGCATTCAGCCTTACAGAGTGCTACTATTAGACACATGCTCAGAACAACAGAGGAATTCAGGATTATTTGCACCAGACTGGAATTATTGTAGACGCGATCTGGGTATGATCCTCTACAACCATGTGAGCTGCATGGCAGGCGGCTTTTACTAATAGTTCAGACAGTGCCAGATATTTTTCAAGAAGAGCCAAATGAACACGTTCAAGTGAACGCCATGATACATGGACCGCAACGGTATGGAAAATCTGGTAGAACTGCTACCAATAATGATCTTCCAATCTACTGTAACTGTAGAGACTTAGCACACCGCTATCAAGATTGCAAGGAAGAGATAAGAGCAATTTTCTTCTATGAGTGTGGTCCTGAGGGGATGCTAAAACCGAACTGCAATTTCTGCCAAGGTGGCAGGAAGCCAGCGGGAAACCGATGGACGGGTGCGACAGGAGTTGGGTTGCTGCATCCAGTATGCCTTCTGAGAAATCCCATGAAGAATACGACAGAAGCAGCAGCCAATACGGAATCTGCACAACACCGGTAAATCATGACACTTACATAACACCACATACCACCAAAATGAGCACTCAAACGGATACTGGTGCATGTCGGCATGGATATAACAGGACGAAGAAATATTGGAAAAGGAGAAATCAAATAAGAAGGGCTATAGTTTCTGCAATAAATACAGGGAACGATGGCAGACCGCTCATAAAGTTAAATGTAGGTGGGTACGACCTGTGTGGACTTTTAGATAGTGGCGCGACGGTTAGCGTACTGGGTTCAGGCTCACTCAAATTTATTAAGCAGGCGAAACTGCACCTGCGTAGAATTATGCAAATGTTAAGACGGCGGACCGAACTTCTAATCAGATTCATGATTACGTAAATCTGGAAACAATCTATGAAGATAAAAGGAGAAACGTCAGATACTATGTGGTACCGAGTTTGCAGGAACTGTGGCACCTGGGAATCAATTTCTGGCAAGTATTCGACATCGTACCAAAAATGATAAATGCGCCAGAAGTGGAAATGAACCAACACAATATGACGGGAGAACAACGCACTTGCCTGGAGCGAAGGATTGACAAGTTTCCATCATATGACAAAAATGGCTTGGGACGAACTCATGTAGAGAAACATACAATAGATGTTGGCGCAGTAGCTCCGATAAAAGAGCGACATTATCCCATTTCACCACGCACCACGCGAAATGACTGCATTTACAGTACCCGGAAGACCACTGTATTAGTTCAAAGTGATGCCGTTCGGTCTTTGTAATGCTGCACAGCGCATGTGCCGGCTCATGTAAAAGTTGATTCCGCATGAGCTTCGAGAGAAAATATTTGCGTATCTCGACGAGTTATTAATAGTTTGCATGACATTCCAAGAACATATTGGGCTTCTGGAACAAGTTGCAAGGTATCTTGACACGGCAGGGTTCACCATAAATGTTGAGAAAAGCAAGTTCTTGCTGAAAAAAATAAAATATCTAGGACATATTTTTGGTCAAGACGGATTACGGCCAGATCCTGGCAAGGTTGAAGTCATTACAAATTTTCCAGGTCCATCAACGGTCAAGCAGGAGAGGCGCTTGTTAGGTATGACTGGATTGTACAGGCTGTTTATCCCGAATTACGTAGCAGTTACTTCCCCAATAACTGGCTTGTTGCGCAAAGGTGTTAAGTTCGCGTGGACTGCGGATGCAAAAAAAGCGTTTGATAAATTGAAGCTCGCATTATGCACACAACCGCTATTAACAAATCCGAACTTCACCAAGCATTTCTGTATTGGTTATGACGCAAGTACAGCTGGAATAGGTAGCGTTCTTTTCCAGAAGACGTGGGACGGTGATGAGCAGCCAATTTCATTTATTTCCCAGAAACTGAATGCTGCTCAGACAAACTACAGCGTCACCGAATTGGAATGCTTGGCGGTCGTCTTGACCATGAAGGAGTTCAGAGCTTACATCGAGGGATTTCCTTTCACCGTAATCACTGACCATGCCAGCTTTGAATGGTTAATGAACCAGACAGAACTTAGCGGACCATTAGAGCAACGGAGCCGGAAATTAAAACCTTTTGGTTTTAAGATAGAGCATTAAAAAGGTAGCCAGAACGCATTACCAGATGCACTTTCGCGGGTTCATAGTGAAACACTGGAAGAAATACTGAACGAAGTGTCCAAGATTAACGTAGCTGATATCGATTTTTCCGCACCTGACTTCCAAGATCCAGAATATTGCAAGCTGAAAGAGTCCATTGAAAAGAGCCCAGATGAGTACCGTAACCTGAAAATTCACACAGATCACATCTATATTCGCCTCGAACCAACCAAGAAGGAGCAATTATCGGACATCTCCTTGTGGAAACTAGGGATTCCCGAAACGTTAACGGACGAACTCATTCGACATGAACATGATGATCCCACTGCTTCGCACGGTGGAATTAACAAAACTATGGAGCGGTTAAGATGTTTTTATTATTAGCCCAAAATGCGTCAGCGGGTGTATAACTATGTCAAGCAGAGCGAAGTTTGCAAAGTGGCGAAAGCTGCAAACGAAATATTAAGGCCACCAATGGGTTGCAACGGAAAACAGAACGCCCATGGCAGCGGTTATACATGGATTGTTTGGGCCCTCGATCAAAGGCGGGAAATACCACAATATTCATTGTAGTTGATAGTTTTACTAAATTGGTGTTGGTTAAGGCATTTGCTAAAGCTACTGTCGAGAAAATTTGCCATTCTATTTTGCAGGAGGTTCTTCACGTATATGGTGTACCTGAGTATGTGCATACAGAAAACGGAGTACAGTTCCAATCCAAAGAGTTTAATAATCTGTTATCCGAACACGGAATAAAACGCTTATATAGGGCTGTATACGCAGAAGAGTCCAATCCTTCGGAAAAGGTGAATTATTCCATTCTGGCGGCAATCAGGGCTTATATAAAAGGGGACCATAGGCACTGGGACGTCAATCTGTCAGCTGTAGCATGCGCTATTCGGAATTTGTTGCATGAAACAGTCTGCAATTCACCACACTATTTAATGTTCGGCTACCACATGGTAATGCACGACAAAGCATACGAGTTGTTACGGAACATGACTGTGTAGGAGAAAACGGTATTCAAGTACCAAGAAGAGACTTCGCTATGCCAATAATTTACACCCAAATACAACAATTGACAATGGAGGCATTCCAACGTAATGATCGTAGATATAACCTCAGATCCAAACCAATAACCCTAACTCCAGGACAACATGTATTTGCACGCATTTTTGTGCAGAGTGATGCCATAAACAATTTCTCTGCCAAACTCGCTCCCAAATTAGTAAAAGCTGAAGTGGTAAGAAGAATTGCAGGAGTAAATTACCACCTCAGGAGTCCTGACGGTAAGGATATCGGTATATTCTACGCAAAGGATATATGCACCCTTCAATATTGCATTTACCTAGAACGGAAATCGAACCCTAGAATTCCATGTCCTGGAATTAGAATAGTTTTCTCCACCACATGAAATATGCATAACTGCGATATGGGGTTGGGAAATTGGTAAGACATGTACCTATTGTTTTTCCGGTGCCGAAAACAGTTTGAATGTATTTTGTTTCCTTCTTGATTAATTTTTACATTTCCTTTTAATGACGATTTTTTTATAATACTTTTATTTGCTCCCGTGTGTACTAGTGGTTCGGCCGGATTGTACTTTTATTACACATTTGGAAGGGGTATATAATTTTTGGGCGGGCTGACATCTTGCCTCGATTTCTTGGGGGCTTAGGTGATAGTTCTGGTTTGGTGTTTATAGTGTGTGCAGGTTGTTGGCAAAAAACACATTTGCGTATCTTGTTTACTGGCTCATCGTGTTCCGTATTATCATTCGGTTCGTAGGAGATCATATTAACTCTGTTGGTTGTGGTCGGTAGATTAATTTTTATATTTTCTTTTAATGACGATTTTTTTATATTACTTATATCTGCTCCCGTCTCTAATAGTCGTTCGGCCCGATTGTTTATTATAATTGATAAAGATACTTGTTAAGTTATATCAAATATTTGCTTTTTTGTCGTAAAAAAGCAACAGATATTTCCCAGACTTATTTTGTGCAACGCCTAAATTTTTCTATGATAAAATTCCCACAATAAAATTTTTTGCATAAAAAACTCATATTGTTCAATATAAAATACTCCGATTTCAATTCCATATATCCAAATATCAAATTAAACTTTTATATTTAATTAAATTTGATATTTGGATAATTTTTAGAAATGTACGATTCCCACATTTTGAATATAAGAATTTTGTATACTCAGCATTTAAATTGTATAAATTCCAGAATTTTTGTCAAATAAATTCAGTCAAATTTTTAAACCCAACAAAGCCTTTTTCTTCAACTTAATTAGCGTGAGGCTGCGCTAATAAAACAAACTTAAGCGGCAAAATAAAATAATTTTATCGCTATATCAACATTTTGGTGACCCCGACGTGATGGAACAGCTTACAGCAGAGCAATCCCATTGTGGTAAAGAAATAGAAAAAATTATTACCAACTATCGGAAGGATCCCAAGAATCGAAAGACTGAGTCGTATCTAACAACAAGAGTAGAACGATTACAACAGGAATGGAACCAGTTTAATGATCGTCATTCAAAACTCCTGGCGATAAAAACTGAAAATCTCACTCATAGTTATTTCCAGTCCGATTTCTACACGCAAGTACAAACAGTATACAAAACGGCCAAAACCACATTAGAAGAAGAGTTATACAAACTAGATGATGAAAAGTTAAAGCCAGAGGAATCTCTAACCACCTACCAGAAGAGCAGTCAATATCAGAAAAGGAGAATACGTCTACAACGTGCATCCTTTTCACCTTTGGAACACCTCCTTCAGCCGCTGGAATCATCAATTGATACATCATACTCAAAGGTACACTGTCAACAAAAAATCAAATCAATCAACAACTATTGGTCAAATATTATCAATCTACATAATGACATTATTAGTCTAGACTAGTGTTCAGAATTGAAAAAACTCTAGACACTAAATCATACGCTCTTGGTGTTTTTCTTGACATAGCAGGGGCATTTGACAATGTCACTTTTGATGCCATGAGCGAGGCAGCCGAAGTGCACGGCGCGAGTCTGACTGTCACTAGATGGATAAGAACCATGCTGTCCACTCGAACTGCTTCGACCAGTCTGGGAAGAGATAAAGAATCAATCTCAGTTATGAGAGGATGCCCGCAGGGAGGTGTACTATCTCCACTGCTGTGGTGTCTGGTTGTAGATGATCTTCTTAGGATTTTAAACACCTCGGGCTACTATGCTCAAGCGTATGCAGATGACATAGCTCTGCTTGTATCGGGAAAATTCCCCAGTACATTAGCTGAGTTGTCTAATCAAGCTCTTATCAAGGTTCAAAAATGGGCCTTTCCAAGGGTCTCTCCGTCAATCCTGACAAAACTGAACTCGTTATGTTCACCAGGAATAGGAATCTCGAAGGTTTTGAGGCTCCTTGCCTAGGTGAAACGAAACTGCAACTCTCCGAGTCAGTGAAATATCTAGGAGTATATCTAGATAAAAAGCTGACCTGGAAAAAGCACGTGGAGGTCAAAGAACAGAAAGCGTCGGCGCTCCTATGGGCCTGTCGCAGAACCTTTGGACCCACCTGGGGACTAAAACCAAAAATGTTGTACTGGATGTACAATGTGGTGGTTAAACCTCTGCTGACCTACGCATCAATTCTTTGGTGGCCTCGTACCCTAGTATCCCATGCTAGAGAACTTTTAAACCGTATTCAAAGACTTGCTCTTCTAAGTATCACGGGTGCAATCAGAACCACGCCAACTGCAGCTATGGAAGCCCTCTTGGGAACCCCACCGCTGCACTTGGTGGTTCAAAGTACAGCAATGGCAACGTCCTATAGACGGCGAAATGCTGGACTCTGGATTGATCGATCAGATATCAAGGGCCATACCAGGATCCTAGCTAGTCTGATCAAATCATACCCCATACTCTCGATGCCATCGGACGTTATGTCCCCGGCATTTGTTTTCAAACGCAGATTCGAGACTGTCATGCTTCCTAGAGAATCCTGGATAGCGGACGGTGAGAGTCTCGCAAAACCACCCGGCCTCATCTGGTTCACGGATGGGTCTAAATCGGATGCAGGAACGGGGGCAGGTGTCATTGGTACGGTGCCCAAAAAGGCAATATCTATCGCCTTGGGCACTCATTGTCAGTCTTTCAGGCTGAAATTTTCGCCATAATGACATGCGCCAATGAGAACCTAAACAGGGGCTACAAAAACCTGCATATTAACATCTTCTCGGACAGCCAAGCTGCACTAGAATCTCTGAGCGCAGTCAAGATAACATCTTGCATCGTCCAAGAATGCTTCAACACCCTCAACCAACTAGCTGAGCACAACAGAGTTGTACTCAACTGGATACCGGGACACCTCGGGCTCCCAGGCAATACAATGGTGGATGTACTGACCAAGATGGGCACCATTAGGAAAGCTATCGGGCCGGAACCCATCATTGGTATTCCTAAGAGCACAGCCAAACTCTCCATTAGAGAATGGATTACCGTACAACACAAAATTCACTGGCGAAATGAGTCCCTACGACAATCCAAAATTTTCATAACGGAACCAGGCCTTGTCAGGGACTCGTTACTGAAGTTGGACCGTAATAAAATCAGAGTGCTGGTGGGCGCCCTCACGGGACATTGCCTCCGCAAGCATTTACATACCATAGGTATCCTATCTGATCCCACCTGTCGTAAGTGCAGAACCGTTGAGGAAACTGCACTACACGTTCTTATTTTATGTGATGCCTTAACGGGCCTGCGAAAGAAGATATTCGGAAAACCATTCTTGACCTTGTCGGATGTCCGGAATCTGAAGGTGGAATCTTTAATCGATTACCTGAAGAAAACAGAACTGTTTCCAGAGTTGGGACAAGCTACCGCTCCGTAAACGGTATACAGGTAATTAATCTTTTTTCCCACAGGTTTTCTTAGAAAACTTGTGCGATCCCAGGACATATGTCCAGATCCTCCCGAGGGTACAATGGGCCGAAAGGCCTAAATACGGGGTGCTTTGGCACCCACCTCCTTATATAAAAAAAAAAAATAATGACATTATGGCTGAGGAGGATCAATTTGATTATGTAGATGAGGACTTTTTTAAGCTCGAAGACCGCCAGGAGCTAATCATCATTAAACTACAAGAACAATGCGATCGCGCATCTCCATCGAACGGAAAAACCTGCATGGAAACACAAATCAAGCTTCCTAAGGTCACATTGCCCACCTTCGACGGAGACTACTTGAAGTGGAGAGAGTTTAATGATCTTTTCACACAATTAATACACAACCAACCTATGGGACATTCACAGAAAATGTTCTATCTAAAGGAAAACATTACAGGAGAAGCAGGAAAACTTATCCAACATCTACAAATTTCTGAAGAAAATTACGCTACCGCATGGGATATATTACAAAATCGATGCAACAACAAACGACTTCTACTAGCAGCTCTGCTTAACACTCTTTTATCACAACCAGTTATAACTTCTGAGTCATCATCGGCAATCAAGCAGTTGCATGATACAACGAAAGAATGCCTATTAGGTATTAAAAATCTTGGAGTAGATACCAGAAATTGGGATCCGATAGTTCTCCACATTCTGCTTCGTAAGGTACACCGTGAAACCGATCGCTTATTTGAACAATCGTTGGAATCACCACGTTCCATTCAACATTTGACAACGTTCTTAACGTTTTTGGAATGCAGATTTCAAATGATAGAGACACTAGGGGAGAAACCACACCAGGGAAAACAGAATACAAGTAAACATTCTGATTTTATTTCATCGGAAAGGGAAATCACATGTCTATTCTGCAAGAAACAGCAGCATCGTATTAATGCATGTCAACCTTTTCTTCAACTATCTCCACTAGAACGTCTAGATGCAGCTAAAGAGCTTCAACTTTGCACCAATTGTTTAGGAAGGGGACATTTCCTCAAAAATTGCTCATCCAGAAATTGCTTCAAGTGTCATGCACGACATCACATATTGCTACATATCGAAACACCGAATGTTGCAAACAAAACTGGTAATTTAGAAAACCTTCCACCAACACAAATTAACACAACTCATGTTGCTCTTCAAAACAATAGTAACTCTGGAGGCTACGTCTTCTTAGGCACAGCCATTGTAAAGATAACGGATGCAAATGGATATCCAATCGAATGTAGAGTAATTCTAGATTCCGGATCTCAAATGAACTTTATATCTGAAAGGCTATACAAAAAGCTAGGAATCGTCGGATGCAATCAACAATTAAATGTAAATGGCATAGGCTACTCACATCTTAAAATACAACGCAGAGCCAACATTTCATTACAATCAAAGGTGATTGCTTATTCAACAAGACTGGAGGCATTTGTGCTACCAGAAATCGCTTCATTACAACCTAGCCGTTTCATTAATATCGAATCCTGGCCCATACCTAAGAATATACAACTCGCTGATCCAGATTTCAACAAACCGCGGCACATTGATTTATTAATCGGTGCTGAACTATACTGTGAATTAATGTCTGTCGGCCAAATTAAATTGCACAGAAGTTTACCTATATTACAAAATTCCATGTTCGGATGGATAGTTTTTGGAAAATCAACACAAACGTCAAACACATCGAAGTTATTTTGTGGAATCAGCACCAGCGAGCTAGATAATCAGCTACAGAAATTTTGGACTTTAGAAGAAACGCTAATAGCCAAGAAACAATTATCACATTCAGAACTTTTATGTGTTCAATTCTTCAACAAAACCATATCGAGAAATCAACTTGGACGCTTCATTGTAAAGCTACCATTTTCCGAACAACCATCCAAGTTGGGCGAATCGAAACAAACCGCTATACGTCGTTTTTTGAGTCTTGAAAAAAGACTAGCCAAAGATATTTCAGTAAAGTTACAATATCAGAATTTCATCCATGAGTTCTTGAACTTGAAACATATGGAAGAAGTTGAACTTAACACAATCTCTGTGCCGCACTACTTCCTACCGCATCATTGTGTTTTTAAGCCGGACAGTAGTACTACTAAATTAAGGGTGGTGTTTGACGGTTCTTGTAAAACCTCCAGTAACACGTCACTTAATGACATTTTATACACAGGCCCTACGATACAGGATGATTTATTCAGTATTCTGATAAGATTCAGGCCATTTAAATATGTCTTCACGGCACACATAGCAAAAATGTATCGCCAAATTTTGGTTGCTCCAGAAGATAGAAACTTTCAACTCATAGTATGGAGAGACAATCCTCAAGACAAACTTAAATATTTTCGGCTTCGTACTGTAACTTACGGCACAACATCTGCACCATATTTAGCAACTCAGTGCCTTGAACGTTTAGCTGAGGACCATGCTCTACAATATCCATTAGCATCTAAAATTATCAAACGAGATTTCTATGTTGATGATCTAATGACCGAAAATGACAATCTAGCTAAAGCCGTTGAAACACAAAATCAATTAAAACAGGCTCTCAGTTCAGGTGGATTCAACCTTAGAAAGTGGTGCACAAATCATCCTGCACTACTCGCTTCAATCCCAAAGGAAGACATTGAAGTACAATTAGACATAAAAGATGGCTCGAGTATTCAAATTAAAACATTAGGACTTACTTGGATGCCGAAGCAAGATCTATTTTCCATTAAAACATCATGGCCAACAGCAAAGAAAGTAACCAAAAGAACCATATTGGCAGATATCGCACATCTATTTGATCCATTAGGAATAGTAAATCCAGTAATAGTTCTAGCAAAGATTTTCTTACAACAATTGTGGCTAATGAAACTAGATCGGGATGCAGCTTTACCACTGGAACTACATACAAAATGGTTAAATTTCCGCCAAGGGCTGATCGATTTAAATTCATTAAGAGTTCCAAGACACATTTTCTCCAGCTCAACTACAGCTAATATACAACTCCACGCATTTGCTGACCCAAGCGAGAAAGCATACGGGACCGCTATTTACATACGATCCACTGACAAAAATTCAAATATATCTGTACACTTGTTATGTGCAAAATCAAAGGTCGCTCCAACCAAAACAACAACATTACCACGCTTAGAATTGTGCGCTGCCAAAATAATGACTGAACTGGTTGATCGTTTAACGAAAATTCTATGCGTCACAATTGATGAAATCTACTATTGGACTGACTCTAGCATTGTTCTGTCATGGATCTCGTCAGAGTCTTCCTCCAAAAAACTTTTGTTGCGAATCGAATTGCAGCCATCCAAGAATCAACGCAAGTTAACCAATGGCATCACATCAAATCCAATATGAATCCAGCCTACTTGATTTCTCGGGGTGTGACTCCAAAGAACTTGCTAGCATCTAGTATCTGGTTTAATGGTCCTGAATTTTTACAACGTCCAGAAAGGAAGTGGCCAAATACTTCAATCAGTCAAATCAATGTTGAAACAGAGAAGAAGCAACGCAAGGTGGTTCTTATGGCCGTTGCAAGACCAACTCTAATACAAACCATACACCACAACAATTCATTTAAACGTTTACAAGAAACAATGGCCTTTATGCTACGTTTCTCCCGAAACACAAGACTGCAGAAACACGAAAGAGGACTCTCTAAGGTTCCTACTGCAAACGAACTTCAAGATGCCCTTATATTCATCCTAAAAGAAATGCAACAACAAGAATTTGGAGTAGAGTTAAAACAACTACAAAAAGAGAAGTATGTACAACCAACCAAAAAATTCGCTACGCTAACTCCTTTTTTAGATGATCAGGATCTTATACGAGTAGGTGGTAGGCTTCAAGCTAGTAATTTATCATTTGAAGCAAAGCATCCTGTTCTCTTACCATATTCTCTTCTCTTTACAAGACTCCTAATGAAGCGACTACACTTGCAACATTTACATGCAGGACTGCAAGCTTTATTGGCCTTAACAAGGCAAAGATATTGGCCACTACGAGGGAAAATTTTAGCACACCCGGTGGTTCATCAATGCATTATATGTTCCAGAGCACGGCCAAAGGTTATTTCACAACTCATGGGAGGTTTACCAGCAGAAAGGATTCAGCCAGCACGGCCATTCGTAAATGTGGGCATCGATTTTTTTTGGTCCAATGCATATACACTACAAAATTAGAGGGAAACCCACAAAGGCATATATTGCAGTTTTTGTATGCTTCACTACGAAGGCTACCCATCTAGAAGTAGTCTCCGATCTGACAACCTCCGCCTTAATAGATGCGCTTAAGCGTTTTATCGGAACACGAGGTAGACCAGCAAAAATCTTTTGCGATAATGCAACAAATTTCGTTGGTGCACGAAATGAGCCACAAGAGTTACACGAATTATTTTCAAGTAAAGAACATCACACGGTGATCAACAATCACTGCGCAGATGAACAAATCGAATGGTGTTTCATACCGCCCCGCTCGTTCCATTTTGGTGGGCTCTGGGAAGCAGCTGTAAAATCAGCCAAACATCATTTGAGACGAGTACTTTTAGGGGCCTCGCTAACATTCGAAGAGCTTAACACAGTGGTTACTGAAATCGAAGCGATTTTAAATTCACGACCTTTAACACCAATGTCAACAAACCCAAACGATGTCCAAGCTCTTACACCGGGTCATTTCTTAATTGGAGAACCGTTAACCACAATCTTGGACCCACAAGCCAAACCAAACAATGCAACTATCTTATCACGATGGCAACTAGTAAGAACTATTCACCAAGAATTCTGGAAGCGCTGTTCCAACGAATATCTACAACAATGGCAAAATAGAACCAAATGGAAGCAAGAAGTCAAACAAGTTAAACCAGGAACTTTGGTCATCATAAGGGATGTACATTTACCACCATTAAAATGGCAAATCGCAAGAATCATAGACACTCATCCAGGTAGTGATGGATTAATAAGAGTAGTTGATGTTAGAACTACATCTGGAATCCTAAGAAGAGCAATTCATAAGGTATGTCCTTTACCATCAGAAGATGATAATCCAATACTGGAGCAAGGTGAAATCACAAACAGCAAAGAGATCCCACAGTCTTCATCAACACATCTAGTCTGTTTAAACGAGAAGAAATATTCATTGCCATCAAAAAATATAACGTCGAATGGATTTATAAAAGTACCTTTAAAGAAACCACGGCATCCTATGCAAGGAAGATTTTTACCAATAAATTCAGCATGGCTTGACAGTCAATCGGAAACAAACCATTTAAAACGAACTCATCAAAACCAGTCAAATACAACTCAAGACAAAATCACTGCCAGCCGAGATCATAGAGTAAAACAACAAAAAATAGTCAAATTAAATCCACTGTTAACACTTCTGTTAGTGACAAGCATCATACCACAAATTTTCAGCAGTCTGTTGAACCAATCAGTAGAAATCATTCCGTTTCATACACATCCAGGAACATACTTTGAAGGTATAGGACAAGTAAATATGGTCACAGATGAATGGAAACTCATCGTGTATTACGACATGGAATACTATTGGAAGGAATTAATTGGTCTTCATGACTGTATGCATAAATTAGACAAATTATGTAACGTAATGACAGACTACAAGGAATTTTGTTTGATCATATTATCACAGCTTGAGCATCAACTTAAAACAATCGAGAATAATAACGAGATCCTTGTCAAAGAGAATAGTGGTAGTCTAGCGTCAAGATCGAAACAATCGCCATTCGACATCATTGGGACTATTTCCAATAAATTATTCGGAATCTTAGATCAAGAATATGCCACTCAACTCTCTGAAACTATACAAAAGGTTAAAACAAATGAAGGGCATCTACTCGAACTTATAAAAAACCAAACATCCATCATCGACTCAACAACAAATATCATCAAAAAGGACGAAGAACATATAGACAAGCAGTTTTTAGTTATTACCGACTACATAACCGAGCTTTTTTTAAATACTAAAAACATAAGTAACCAACTAAACGACGAAAAAACAGTACAATTGTTTAATTCACTATCAATTCATGCAACACTGATTATAGTCAGCTACCAAGGAATTCAATCTGCCCTAATAGATGTGGTAACATACACTCATAATGGAAAACTAAATCCCTTACTACTGACCACTGAAAAACTTCGGCAACAACTAAATTTAATAAGGGAAAATCTGCCAGCAACTTTAACGATACCTGGACAATTCGATCATCAAGATCTACTAGAATTATATCATTTAATGTCTGCAAGGACCAGAGTAACATCTAAATCCATAATCTTTAGCATAAATATTCCACTTCCAGCTAAAGAAATATATGAAATACTCAAGGTCATTCCCATACCTACAGTTCTGGAAGGGAAACTGATCCTAATAAAACCGGCTGCTGAATACATAGTGGTAAACCTTCATCGAGACCAACACTTCTCAATGTCTGACGACGAGCTGTCTGCTTGTATAATTAGTCAAAAACAAAGGTATTTATGCAAACAGAAACATGCTATTCATAACAAAGAAGCAGGACAAGATCAATGTGAACTGAGTCTATTCAACCATCAGCAAACACTTCCTGCTAGCTGTGCAATTGAAACCACAGTCCAATCCAAAATTTGGATCCAGTTGCATAATCCAAATCACTGGATATACTCGTTTGATCACGAATACATTTTATACATTGTATGTGGTGCAAGCACACATCGAACAATAGTTAAAGGTGAAGGATTGCTTAAGTTTAACGCCAATTGCGTCATCAAACAAGATTCACTCATGATCAGCTCTCATAACTTTCATCCGAATGAAATAAGGAACTTATTTCTACCCTCGATGAACATTACTGCTTTCAACATCGAGAAGCATCTAGAGAACCAAGAAATCAGAATGGGCAGCAACACCTATCTTTCCAAAAACAACACAAAGGAAATTCAAAACTTAAAGGACGCCATAAGAGTTATAAAAAATCAAGAAATACTTCCAGAAGACATTGACTCCACGAACATTCATCATTTCTCAATCAGCTATTCCTCCTTATTAATTTCTCTTCTCATAGCATCATATGTTTTGACCATAATTATAAAGAAATGTACCAGAAAACAGCATCCACCTCAACGGCCACCTCGACAAACGGATTTTCAACTTGACTCTATAAGTATATCTTGAAACGGCAATTTTCAAGGCGGGGGAGAATGTTAAGTTATATCAAATATTTGGTTTTTTGTCGTAAAAAACCAACAGATATTTCCCAGACTTATTTTGTGCAACGCGTAAATTTTTCTATGAAAAAATTCCCACAATAATATTTTTTGCATAAAAAACTCATATTGTTCAAAATAAAATACTCCGATTTCAATTCCATATATCCAAATATCAAATTAAACTTTTATATTTAATTAAATTTGATATTTGGATAATTTTTATAAATGAACGATTCCTACATTTTGAATATAGGAATTTTGTATACTCATCATTTAAATTTTATAAATTCTAGAATTTTTGTCAAATAAATTCAGTCAAATTTTGAAACCCAAGCCTTTTTCTTCAACTTAATTAGCGTGAGGCTGCGCTAATAAAACAAACTTAAGCGGCAAAATAAAATAATTTTATCGCTATATCAACAATACTTTTCTTACACATTTGGAAGGGGTATATATTTTTTGGGCGCGCTAACACCTTGTCTCGATTTCTTGGGGGCTAAGGTGATGGCCCTGTTTTAGTGTTTATAGTGTGTGCAGGTTGTTGGCAAAAAAGCACATTTGCGTATCTTGTCTACTGGGTCATCGTGTCCCCTATTATCATTCGGTTCGTAGGAGATCATAGTAAGTCTCTTGGTTGTGGTCGGTAGAGTTTTGTGAGTTACAATTGTCGTTCGTATGCCCATGTATTCGGCATTGCCTAGAATAAGGGGTGTTCATACGGGTACAGCATTCGTTATATGTGCGCCCAAATCGGTTGCCAAATTCACAGTGTAATCGTGGACTTATTGTTTCGGTTATTCAAATTCGTGTCCAAGTTTTGATTTTGGTAGTGAGTTCCCTTCTTATTGTTGATGCCTTCAACGAATCTATTGCCGCTGTTACGGTTATTACCGTTAAAGTAAGGGCTTTGATAATTGTTGTTTCTATTTTTATTGTCATTATAATTGTTGTAGCTGTTACTTCGCTGAGTATTACTATCAGAGATGCAAACCGGTTTCTTTGAACCACTTTGAACCGAACCAAAACCACTGAACCATCGAAATTTTCCGAAACCAAAACCAAAACCAAAACCAAACTACTTTTAAAATGATTCGGTCGAACCAAACCAAAACCAAACCAGTTTTAAAATTAATACTTGAACCGAACAATAAACCGAAATTTTTCTATTGGTTTATGGTTCGGTTCAACAGAAAAAATTGTCCTATAATTTACATTTTTCTTTTAAAAAAACTGAAAAAGTCTACTACATTTTGTTATAAAAACGATGGTTAATCAACATTCAACAGTTTGCCAGTTTTCAAATTTGTTTTTAACAAGTAATCAAACACGACATAGTTTTTCATTTAGTGAAATCATGATTAAAATAAAAACAGAAACAAACACAAGAAGGAAGAATATACTTAAAATTAAAAGATATAAAATTCATATCTAAATGACATATGTAAGCAAGTCTGTATATTTTTGAGTTTAATAATAATTTTTTTAGTATTTCCTAAAAGAAAATGTCAGGCAAGAAAGATAAAAAATACCCGGTTTTTAAAAAAATTTGTTTGTGATTCAATAACAAATAGCAGTAAGTACAATGAATGCTGTATTGTTATGACAAATAATCACCCAGAAAATTTAATGCAGCATCTTAAAAAAAAGCACTCCGAATCCTACGACATAATTGACACGAAGCGAACAAATAAAACAGCTGAAAAAAATTTGCCAACCAAATCTACATTGGCTTTCTTGGTTTCTATCACAACAACTAAGAAAAAAGACATATTTGTTCTGAACCAAAACCAAAACCAAACCAAAACCAAAACCAAAAATTATGTAGTCTAAAAACCAGAACCAAACCAAAACCAAATTTTGAAATATTTAGAAACCAAAACCAAACCAAAAACCAAAAAGAAGGTTCATGCTTAAACCAAAACCGAACCAACTGTAAAAATGTCTTGGTTTGCATCTCTGATTACTATTATTACTGTCGAAATTATTGTGTGTGAAAGTTCTATTGTTGTTATTCTAATTGTCATTATTGGTGTTACCACGGTAATTATTATTGAAGTTATTGTTCCTGTTGGAATTGTTATTCAAATTATTTCTACTGTAATTGTTGTTATACTTGTTTCGGTTGGTATTGGTGTAATTATAATTTCTATTGTTGTTAAAATTGTTATAGTTATTATTTCTGTTGTTTTTATATTTATTATTTCTGCTGTTGGGATAGTTATTTGAATTTCTGCTAGTATTATTATTAAACCTAGAATTTTTGTTACTAAAAGTGTGGTTATTTTGGGTGTTTCAATTTCTAGAATTATTGTTATAATTGATGAGGTCGCCCTCATTCAGTTCGTCATTTTGTGGATGAAGTGTTTGCGCTTCTGAATGGACCATCTGGGCGAAAGTTATTGTAGGGTTGGCGGGTGTCAATGCAAATTGTTTTTCCGCCGCCTCCAGGTATTAAGCTTTTTCGGCTATGGCTTCGAAATTCTCATGCTTTTCATGGAGAAAGAACAACAGGTGATTTGAATTCAACATCCCAGCCTGGAAAGTGAACATGACCGTCTCCTCCAAATCCTTCATCACTGATACATAGTGCTTTGGATGCCGTTGTATTGCCAAATTAATATACTCCTTTAGGAGTTCTTTCATGCGTCCCGCCAATCCCGTGAGGGTTTCGCCGGGCAACTGCTTCGGGTGTTGCAGTTCATGTATTAGCGTGGCATATGGTCGCCGGGTAATCAATTTAGCCATAACTGTATCTACAAAATCGGTTAAAGTAGACACCGACACTTCGTGCAAAGTTGTAGAGGCGTGCCCCCGAAAACGTGTGGGGAGGAGGTGCAAAAGGATGTCCCTCTCCTCCAAACTTAGGAGGTCATGGACTGTTTGGTAACAACTGACGAATCCTTTGATCTTGGACGCTAAATTTGATCCAAGTTCCTCATGTAATAAAGGGATGAAGTTGAATACAAGTTGCGATATTTTATTGAAACCAAAGGCATTTTTGGTTCTTTAATTTTTGTTCCTAATACTTGGTCTATCGTAAAATTTAAATGTTTCTGTAATAATTGTTTCCTTGTACTCTTTTTTCCCGGGAAATAGTCTCTCGTTGGAGAGGTTGGAGTTGATTGTGCGAGAGGGTGTGGTAAATTTGTTGAGGAAAATATTCGTCCGTTTCTGGTGCGCCCAGGTTGGGGCGTAGTTGGTGATACGAAAACCGGACTGGTGTTATCCAACGAGAATTCCTCGATCTGTTCGTCGAACATTTTCTCGTGCTCGTTGGTATTCGCCTCTGGTTATGGAATCGGATCGTTCATCCGTCACTTCTATACACACCCTTATATATTTTCTTTGTTCCGAAGGTCTGAGAAAATTTTTACGCAATGCAACTCAGGTCCAGTCATGGTCGCCAATTTCCTGTGTAATCCAAAGGACGAAGGGGATCCTTCTCGATCAACTCGGGACAACTTAACGGTAATTAAATATTTATCTTTCCGCAAGTCAAAACTCTCGGAAAACTCTAAATCTTTATAAAGCATAGAAGGAAATCGCGTACCCAATTTTTTTAAACCTTCCTTTCGTCAAACCTGATTTCCACTTCACTTTCGTTCTCGGTACCTCAAGGCTAAAAAAAACGGATTTTCCTTTGTTGATTTAAATGAGCTTGTGCAATTTAAAATAAAACTCTTTATTCCTCTTAAATTTTTAATACACTTTTTCAAATTTTCATCTAGAATTGTTTAAATTTGCCATATAAATTTTGGGACTCTTTAACTCTACAAATTAACTTTATTTCCTTTCAAGATTCTTTAATTGTCCATTAAAACTTTCTCCTTTTAGAATTCTTAAAGTCTTTGACAAAAACTTTTGGAACTTTCTAATTCTACAAAATAACTTTATTTCCTTTTAACATTATTAATTTTTTATAAGAACTTTCTCCTTTCAGACTTCTTTAAAAGTTTTTCATTTTTTAATTCTTTAAAATTCTCAAACTAACTTTTGGAACTTTTTAACTCTTTAACGCTACAAATTAACTTTATTTCCTCTTAGGATTCTTTAAACTTTCATAAAAACTTTCTGCTTTTAGGATTCTTAAACTTTAACTCAAACACCCTACAATTTTTTTTGTTAAATCGCGACCGACCAATCCGCGTAAACCGAACTATTACTACTTTATTTTTAAAAAAATGAGAAAACCAAAATCTTAAATATTTTGGTTTTTATTCGCGACTGATCAACTCGCGGAAACTAATTAATAACTACTATTCGCCAAAACTGATTGATAACTACTCAATTCTTTTTCGAAAGAAAATCGATTGAAAAAGTATTCAACATAAAAATTTTTCCAAAGTACTTAACGTTCATCGTACTTTGACCGATATTAGGAAAATTCAAAAAAATAGCAAATTTAAATTTCAAAATTATAAATTAAATACACATTTACGCGTTTATAAAATTTTAATTATTTCACGATGTTGAAATAATTTTTTGAGCAAATAACCAAATTACGGAATGCGGGAAATTATTGGGATCAACAAATGCGTTCTTGGTCGGAATGATTTTTTTAAAGGATTGATATAGGGGCACCACAACAAGTTCATAACATCAATACATGAGTCGTTCTTTTGGAACAGAATTCATGATTTTCCAATAAAATTGGAAATAATAAAAATTTCTTATTTACTATACGTTGAAAAATATGCTTTTCTCACTTAAGTAAATGTGTCTTTGGCAAAAACTACGAGAATTTCTATACCTACACCAAACAGTAATAGGAAACTTTTTGAAATATTTGCAGACAATGAGAAAATAATTCTTATTTCTAGCTTTTCTTCAAAAGAAGGATAGATTGATACGTCTTTCAAAATCGTCTCTTTTTCAGTCAGACTAAGACTTTTAGTTTAAAAGAATTTCTTTTGGAAATACTACGAAGCCAAGTTTTTAAGTTCACGTGCTGTTTTACCTATTTCGTCCTTTTTAAAGTGTTGGGTAACGAGTATTCATCACTTGAAAGTTAATGCTAGATTTCTTAAATCTTACTTGAAAAAAAAACATTTTAACACAACTTTTTTCGTTAAAAATAAAATATTTGCATTAAAATCACATCTATTGTCTATCCTCTATTATCGCCATTGTAAATAATCGCTTGTCACCTGTTTAAAGTAATCATCACACATCTCGACCTTATATAAGGCGAACACTTTCGTTCTCGCTTCACCGTAACTTTTTCGTACACCGTAACTGTCAGCTGTGAAATTATTCTCTCCAAATTAAAAATATTTTTGTTCGTCAATAAAAAAATTGCGTTGCATCAAAATGTACTAACTAATAATTTCCTTTCAATAAAAAATTGCATGATAATAGATGCTTTGAAAATTTTTCATTTTTCCTGCATATTCAAAGCATATTAGTTATAAAATCAAAATTTTTAATGTATCAAATGAATTTACTTGCATTAAAAAAATGGAAGTAAAAAGAAAATAAAATATAAAATTGTCAAAAACATAAAAATCAACTTCTAAAATAATATGAAAGAAGGAGAGTTGGAGCTGCCTCAAATTCAGAAATATGCGGCGATATTGAATGTGATATCGACCTACGGAATTCCAAATAGCGACAACCGATAAGTGAATATTGCCTGTGGCCTTACAGTACGTCATTGCTGATTTTCGCCTTATAACTTTTTTCTCCCGTCCGATTTGACTGAAATTCAACACCAGTTAACGAGTTAAGGAACGCGATCAAAATTCTTTTGGTTTGGTTTGTCGCTTAAGGTTGTATTATTAACTCAGGCTCATGCTAGGTCAAATTAAAATGGGTTTGTTGGATTTTAAAATCAAGCTAATTTTATTTACTATTGTAAATGCTCTGAAATCTATATAAATAAAATCATATCTGTTCGTTTGTTCCTAACCGCTTATCTCAGAAAGTTGTTTACCGATTTTTTGGAAATTTTTTAACAATATCCTATGTGAATAAGACAAGGCTTTTGTATACGTTTATATACCTATGACACACCTGCGAGAACAAAAAAAACGTTTTATAAAATGCATCACTAACACTATGACAAAAGCGTCATGTAATCCATGCATTCCTATTGACAATATACCTAGCATCATGTATACATAAAATAGTGATAAATCACGCATATATATCAGTAGAGTATTAATCACAGTGTTAATACACTGTAAAAAATCATGGGACCAAAATGTGAAAACTGATGAGTGACCTCGCCCATTTTTCGTTTATTTTTAGAATTATTCGCCCACTTTTGCCACCCATAACTTATATTTTCCATGCATCAACCAGCCATCATTTTAGCTACCTATCGTCTTTTTTTAACTGCAAATAATAAATTTTTGAAAAGTTAACGTTACACACGATTTTTGATGTTGCAAAAATATCAATGATCTATATTTAAAAAATTTATTGCTTACCGATTATTACAACTCGGAATCTTGAAAAAATGCAGTGAACCATCCTTATATGTATTCTGGCACTCTTTTACTATGCATTCCATCCTAAAAAATTAATTCTTCTTCGATATTCTGATAAAAGTAGATATTTGATCTGGTAACACGTTTTGCGGGTAAATTTTTTTTTCATATGATTTTTATAATAAGATTTCTTAGAATACCTATTCATACAGGAACTAACAGTTAAAATACTTCGATTCTTTGATTAGTGTTAGTTTTAAGAAACATTGGGGGCATTCAGCAAAAAAATATTGATAAGAATGACGAAAAGTATTAGTTGCCTCATCACGCAGTTCTACAAATAGACAGTTCCACCGCAAAACTTAGAGTTATTATCGATGCTTTAGCGAAGGGTTCAAAAAATACATCATCAAAGGACGCGCTTCTTTTAGGAGTAAGCAAGTGTTATGAAACAATTCTTTGAACGTACGCACCTTGGCTCTTTTCGGAATCTAAATAGTTAAGAATTGCGATTTCGAAATACTTTGACGGAACTCACTTCCAGGTTGATATGTTTTCCCGCATTAGTTTCACTTTATTTCCTCAGTTTTATTTGAAAAAAAACTCGCTCAGAATTTTGAGTATGTTTGCCCGGGAGAGTATTGGGTTTTGGGTTATATCAATGAAAACAAACTTATGCCCTAAACATACGACACGATTTAACTTAGTCGATTATTTTTAATCCAGATGATGCGACAAATTCTGTTTCTCTGGATTAAAATTCATTCTCAATTATTCTTTGACATTTCTCAAAGCTTTCTATAAAATCTTTTTTTGGTTAGGAAATTTTGGAAGTAAAAAAAAATTATTTATGAATATGCGAACATCTAAAATATAAAAGAAAAAATTTAAAAATATTATATTTGAAAAAAAAAGAATCATTTCCTTCAAAATATAAAAAATTAGAACCGCCAAATTCAAATCTGTGATTTTCTACTGTATCTTCTTCCTATTTGTGCTTTTTCAAGGTTTATATCTATAAATATGAGCAGTATTACCAGATTTAAAAGCGGAAGCTTTAAAGCTTTTCACACTCAGAGAACGAACGGTTCTCAATTATTCAATAATTTAGATTAAAATTCTCGGTTATCTATCCTCATTAATTGAGAAAATCTGGTCCGTTATCGAATTTTAACTGAGAATCGTGAGATAATCGAGATTATCGCTGCTAATATGTCTTTAGTATTACTTTGTATTTCTGGAAGTAGTAGTATTTTATTTTCTTTTTCGTATGTGTGGTTTTCTTATATAATGCTTGTTTATTTTTATTATGGTTTTTTTTGTTACTGGAACAACTAAAATACCTTTTGTTAACACGATTCAAGTTCGTTGGATATTTTTTGATTCACAATTTAAATATCGTAAAAACGGTTAACTAATTCACAATTTTCTTCTTAAAAACTACTCATTTGAATATCGTAGGAATGATTAACTAATTCACAATTTTCTTAAAAACTTCGTATTTAACATCTGGAAATCTTGTGGCATTTTGCTTTCTTTTCTCGATCATTTAACAAATACTATCTCCCGTTCGTGTTTATTTTAATAACTAAATAATAACTAACTTTTGGTTCGTTCACTATTGCTTTTTATAGGTGGAAAATTCCAACCTTTGTACTCACTGTTCTAGTTTTATAATTTTCACGAAACTTTGCACTATTGTGCAGTTTCCCGATTTCTCAATTCGGCGTTCTCAATATTTGAATTTCGCAACTCCTTATTTCGAAATACAAACATTTAATTATTTTTCATTGTTATGCCGTTGGTGCGTTTTTTTGAAAAGTTGGAACTTACTACCAGAAAAAACAAACTCTCTTAACTGAATTTAGGTTTAACTTTTTGCTTGTAATAAATCCGCAACATGTTGAAACCGTTATGTTGTTTCGGACATATTTCATGCATCTGAAACCTTTTATTACAGTTTGACGATGTCAAGTTTTTTATATAACACAACAAACAAAACTTTTTTCAAATAGCATTGAGATTTCGTAAGTACCCTTTCGTAGATCTAATATTTCAAAAGTGTATCGTCAAATCAATATTAATCCTAGTGATTCTTAATTCCAGCGAATTATTTGGATATTTAATTCTACAAAACAACCTAGTTTATCTGACATAGCAAAGCTATATGATCCCCTTGGTATTCTTGCACCTCTTGTCATGACAGCACAGCTTATTATGCAGTAACTGTGTCGCTCTAAATTAGATTGGAATGCCAATCTTACTGAAAGTGATCAGAAATACTGGAACTATTTTAGAGAAACTTTAAACACTGTAAATAATATTCGAATTTCTAGAAGCATTTTTATCATTCAATCCCACAAAAATTGAGCTTCATGGCTTCACAGATGCCTCAGAAAACGCATATGGAGCTTGTCTTTATGTCAGAGCCATTGACTCTTTTGAAAATGTCTTTTCTCAACTGCTGTGTAGCAAATCGAGGGTTGCACCATTAAGAGTGCTATCCATACCTCGCTTACAATCGTGTGCAGCACTGCTCTTATGAAAACTTACGAATGAAGAGGTATTTGCATTAGAATTGCAATTTAGCAACATTTTTTTTTGGAGCGATTCAACAATCACTCTAAGGTGGATAAACTTCTGTAATAAACTCCTATAATAAAAATAATAGATTTAGTGGTAATCTGTCCATAAATTAACTAGAGCAAGCATAATTGAAATTAATAAATGTAGCCCAAATTGAATATTTTAAGACAGAGATAACCAATTTACTTCAAAAGAAGGATGTCTAAAGTAATAGTCGATTAAATCGACTTAATCCATTTTTAGATCATTACAAACTTCTTAGAGTCGGTGGAACGTTAAACGAAACCCAACTTGATTATGATATCAAGCACGAAATTTTATTACCAGACAAGCTTTTATTAACTACGCTTTTTTTTCGATAGACTCATATTAAAAATATCCTTGCAGGTACTCAGCTTCCTTTATCGTTTATGCACCAGCGGTATTGGCACATAAATGGTAAAAACATTGCTAGACATATTATAAGAAAATGTGTTAAATGTGCAAAAACAAAGCCTGATATTGGTGTGCAAATTAGGATTGATATACCACCGGAACGTATAATTCCTTCAATACTTTTCAATATTACAGGTGTCGATTTCTACGGACCATTTTATATTGAATTAAAATACCAACGTCGTACTGCAGCCAGAAAAGTTCATGTGGTTATCCTTCGTTTGTTTTGTGGCTAAGGCTGTTCATATAGAAATAGTATCCGATCTTTCTGCGGAAGCATTTATTGCGTGTTTATAGCGTTTTATTTTTCGGCGAGGTAAATTTTCCATATTATGGTCAGATAACGGTGCGACCTTTAAAGGGGCCAAAAACGAACTTCATCGTCTTTATGATTTATTCGCAAGGCAACAAAATTTCGATATGATTGACTGTGTTCATACCTTAAAATTAATTAGAAATTTATTCCCCCACGACCTCCAAATTTTTGGTGGATTATGGGAGGTTTTAATAAAGTTTTTCAAATTTCATTTAAAGCGTGTTTTGTGTAATATTCAATTAATATATGAAGAATTCAATATTCTCATAATTTAAATTGAGGGCATTGTTTACTCACGACCACTATCGCTAATGCCTCGTGATGCAACAGATCCAGAACCACTAACCCCAGAACATTTTTGACCGCTGGCCCAATAGTCACCTTGGTTGAGCCATTACGTTTGAATAAACCTTTGATATTGCTCTCAAAGTGGCAACGAATTTATCAGATGTAAAGAGCTTTTAGAAGCATAAGTGAAACGCCTGACTTCTGGATTTCTGTCTGGGAGATACTGTTTTTGATTTGTGATGATAATTTGCAATCGAGTGAATGGCTTCCTGATAGTATCATAAAGACTTTTCTGGGTATTGACGGAAATGTAAGATCGGCTGAAGTCAAGACTGAAAATGGCATCTACAAGCAATCAATATCAAAAATGTCAAAATTACCTATTAATGCTTAATAAATAATATAAAAACATATTAATAATAATAATAAAATAATATGATTAGGAATTAACATAGCAATGTCTTAATAACAAACATAAAAATATATAATACTTTAATTTAAATATATAATTTCATAAATTCATTTATAGTAACTTCAATTATTTGTTGTTATTAATTAAATTATGTTTATTTTGAAAGGAGTAAGTCGATTATTTAAGTTTTTTTTAAAAAAGCGATGAGAGAAATAGCGATGAGAATAATAGTTTTTCAGTTAAAGTCGGTTTTTTTCCTTTGTAGAAGCTTCAGAATTTTCAGGATTATAATATTATCATAAATTGGTTAATAATTATGTTTATACAAAATAATAAAAAACTAAAGAATTTCCTTGCGCAAAGGCGGAATTCATTATAAAATAAACTAATTAGTTGTATAAATTTGTAATAATTTTCTAAATAAAATACGAAAATTAATAAAAAGAAACCTTTGAAATTTATTCAAAATTCTTTGAGGCAAACAAAATAAAATAGCGTGAAATACAGTCCATGAACGAATGAGTATGTAAGATCTAGCTAACGGTTTTCACCAAATAGCCGTCGCAGAAAAAGCAAGCCTAAAACTGTCTGTAGCAGTCCAAATGGCCCCTATGAGTTCAATATAATGCCCTTTGTACTCAGAAATGCACCACCAACAATCCAGCGGCTAATGAGTCGAGAATTAAGAGGTTTGCAAGGTATTCGATGTTTTCTTTAACTAGATGATATTGTGGTATACGGCCAAACCTTCCGGGTCACAATAATAAATTAACAGACATTTTCGACTGCCTGAAAAAATACAATTTAAAATTGCAACCAAATAAATGTACATTTCTATGTAATGAAATTATGTATTTGGGCCATGTGATTACAGGTAATATAATAAAGCCGCATTCAATAAAAGTTGACACAATCAAAATTCTCCCTATTCCAAAAACACAGAAATAAATTAAATCATTCCTCGGGTTGATAGGTTATTACACCCTAATTTTCAAAATTGGCCGCCATGCTAAATCGTTTACTAAAGAAAGATTTTCCATATTCATGGGATGCTTACTCTGATAAAAGTTTTAGGTCATTAAAAATGGCGATAATTTTTCCACCCGTCCTTCAATTAAAAAAAAATTACAAAAATTACGCATAAAAGATCTTTCTGACAACAAATGCGAGCAATTCCGCCATAGGAGCAGTCCTATTTCAAGGGTGTAATTCATAAGGTACAGACCTGCCAATTGCCTTTGCAAATAGAGTTCTGAATAAAGCTGAACTCAGTTACCCAACCACTTCTAAAATCAACATCGTCATGGACTTTTATATTCGTTTAAATATAACGGAACTCCAGGAATCTCCAAAGCACTTATGGTAAATTCATATTACAACACTTTAGATACTCTATGCAAAATGAGGAAAATTTCCCATTAGATCACTGTAAAATTGCCTTAAGAATCATCAATAGAACTTTAAATGAAGCTCTCGAAAATGATTGCTATTTCAATAGAATTTAATCTTGGTAATAAGCGGGTAAAACGAGGTCTTATCAATGGTATAGGAGGTTTACAGAAACTTTTATTTGGAGTTATGGACAACAACGACCCACACATGTTGAATGATATTGTAGAAGTTCTGAAAAATTTAACAGCGCTTTATACAATAATCCACAAAAAAGAGGAAAAAATTTTTTTTTAATACGATTTTCGAAAATATTCATTCCAGATTTCAACGATCTGTATTTCAAATTTTATGCCTTGAATGAAAAATTCCTAACAGATGTCGTTGAAATAAAGAAAAATTTTAAATTTAATGGAGCGAGAGAACCAATTAGGGAGAAGAGATTAGATGTATATGGACATTACCGTTTTAGTTACCGCGTGGTCGATTTTATATGAAAAATTAAATTTCTTCTAGAAGGTTATGACGTGTTTTTTTGAAAACGGAACATAAAAGCATGCGAAGGAAAGGAACAGATAGGGAGAGTCATTTTTTTCTTTTGGGGGGAACGTATGTCACTTCTTTCATTTTTAACGTCGTGAGTCGGGTTTGAAATGTTGAAAAGGGAAGTCTCGTTTGAAGCGTAGATGAGTTCGATCATGGAAGAGCCCATGTTAGATTCTGAATTGGAAAATTAAATAAATTTAAAAGAAAGCAAAAGGTCTATAAAAAAAGGGGAAAAATAACTCGAAAAAAGGAAAGGAGCCAGGTTACTTTAGGTTTAAAAAGTTGTTTTAATAAAACAAAGCAAAAATCTAAGAATATTCTATAGTTTAGTGGTTTGATTTGAAAGACAAATGGAATCTCAGTTTTTTTTTTTTTTTCGAAAAGGAAATATGACGGAACGGAAAAAGTTAGAAAAGATTCGAAAATTAAAAAGTGAAAAACAAAAGAAAAGTTGAGGTTAAAAAACAGAAAAATTCTTAAATTGGAATCAAATAAAAAAAAAAAGTAAATGTTACAGTTTTAAAAATTATATAAATGATGGCTATTTAAAGTTTTTTTCTTCTAAAATTGGAATTGATAAAAGATATGAAAGTTCCAGTTTTAAAAATTAAATAAAATCATGGCCATTTAAAGTTTTTTTCTTCTAAAATTGGAATTGATAAAGATATGAAAGTTCCAGTTTTAAAAATTAAATAAAATCATGGCTATTTAAAGTTTTTTCTTTTAAAATTGGAATTGGGATAAAGATATAAAAATTACAGATTTTTTATTAAACTATATCAAATTATGGCTATTTTCAAAATTTTTTTTTTCTCTTGGAAGAAACTAGAAGAAGTAATGGTAATTCTGAATTAATATTAGTATAAAATTCTATACATGTTATGAATACAAAAATTTTGAAGAAAATAAAAAAATTCAAAAAAAAAAAATTAATCTAGCTATATAAAAAGTTACTGTTATAAAAAGTTATTTAGAGTTCGCTAATATTTGTGCAAAAAAAAAAAATATAAATCAATAAATTAAAGAAAATTAAAACACATTATTTTTTTTGAAATTAAAATTAATATAAAATTCTAAAATTTCGATCAAAATCGAGTGAAATAAAAATGTCGTCAGAGAGAAGGTTACATAAAAGATTGTTGACATCACGTGAAGAACACCGCCCTGCGTTACAGTCGATATAGATTTTGTTGGTCAATTATTTTTTTTCACGACGGACAATCAAAATGGACATTGTATTGAGGTGACATTTAATGGTAACTCTTTCCGCTTAATCCACAGGTTTATTCATATGTTCAGGTATGTTTATCGACAATCACCGAGGACTAGTCAACAGCATTATCCGCGCAATCAATTTTGGCTTAGCGCGTCATCAATCATGGGGATTTAAAAAAAAAAAAAATTAATAACAAATAAATAAATAAATGATCGTATCATCCATTATGGATTGAACCGAACTTCAATATTGAAATGAAGTATATGTTATGGAATTTTCAACAAAGAATTTAAGACATGGGCAATTTAATTAACTAATTTAAATAACTAATTACAATAAAGAAAAAAAAAAGGAAATATTTAATTGATCAGACTAAAATCACAAAAAGGGAAAAATTCCCAAAGAAAAAAGAAAAAAAAAACCATAACTTTTCTTTTTGAAAATAATCCAGGATTAATTGTTCGAATGTATAGTTACCAAATTGTTTTTTTTTTGTTGCAGAATTTTCGAATCAAAAATAAGAGAAAAAGAAACGGAATGAAATAAAATTGACATGAAAGGAAAAATTAAAAATCGCTCCAAGTTTGTTTTTTCAAAGATGGGTATTTTGTCAGAGTAGAGACAATGAGAGGGAAAGGGAGGGAAAGGGAGGGAAAGGGAGGGGCAGATGGGTTGATGCGGGGAAGGCACTAACCAAAAATACAAGGGACGATAACCAATTGAAGGGGCCGTTATCATCAGCGGGGACTGGCATTCTGCTGCGGTCCATGCGGGTTGGAAGTGCACCAAAGTCCGGTTGGCAATAACACCTCTGCCAATCGGCCCCGGCATGCCTCGCAAGGCTATCGTGTTAAGTTCGGTCAGTTTCGGTGACCAAGACCTAACGAACATTCCATTTTTTCGGTTTTTTTCTCGCAAAACCGAATTTCCTTGCCTGATAGCCTTTGCTATCACTATAAAGTCTAAACGACATTCTTATTTTCATGCACGCATAAATAACTATGTGTAACGCGATAACAGATGGTGGTGAGCAGTGACCCACCCTACCGGCGCGCTAGTTTCCGCAACTCAGCAAGGCGTGCAGCCTTTCAGTTGCTCACATTTGCTGCAACATCTCATATCTTCTCCTCGTCACGTTTTATTTACGGTTGCGTAGTAGCAGTTACTTCGTTTTTTTTTTTAATTGAATATTCCGCTTGCCGCAAAAGCATTTGAAATGTGGATTACGTGCTACATGAATATTGTAGTCATTGCGACGCTTCACGTTTCAATGCAGTTTGGACTCCGCGAAATGCTGTAGATGCAGATGTATGAGCTTTAGTGCGCCTTTTCGCACATTCTCGTGCTTAATTAAGCCTATGAATAATGCGGTGAGGACGCGAGAGTCATGCAATCACATCAGACATAGTGGTACGGGATTGTGCCAGCCGTTTGGATCGGAACACATGCTTCGGCCTTGGTTGCTATTGCAGGTGTCCGATCACTCGACTTGGTACAGTTCGCGGGTCACCCATCAACATCTAATTTTCGTTTCGTGAGTGCATGGCGGGTTTGTGTTTTCTTCGTGTCGTCCGCTTGTTTCGTCTCTCTCTCGCGCTCTTACGTGATACTTACGTTTGATATACATGTAGTAAGTTTCCTTTGGAGGAAATTTAAATTTATATTTGGGTTTTTTTTTTCATTTTGTGCGGAATTTATATGGGAAAATAATTTTCTTACATTTTGCGGGAAATTTAAATTGTTTTTTTTGAAATTTAATATTTCGTGGAAATTCCTTTTGGAATTTGTTTTGGAAAATTTTGTTTTTGGAAGTTTCCTCGAATATTTTCATGAGGGATTTTTAAAAGGGTAATTTTGGAAGGAAATTATTTTTTTTTTCAAAGGAATTTCCTTTTTTCTCAGAGGGAAATTTTTTTTGGTTTTTTCGATTTAATTAGCTTTTTTTTGATTTTAGTTTTATTTAGAGTGGTTTAGTTAAGCCTAATTTAGTTTTTTTTTATTTTTAATTTTAGTTTTAATAAAGTGTAGTTAAGCCTAGTTTAGTTAGGTTTATTTCAGTTTTTTTTTTCATTTTTGATTTAGTTTTTTGATTAATTTTCGGTTTGAGTTTTTTTATTATTTCCGGGATTTTTTGATTTTAGGGTTAGGTTATTTCAGTTTTAGGTTATAAATTTTTTTTGAGTTTATTATTTTATTATATTTTTGAAATTATATTTTGAACATTTTTTATTATTTTCATTTTTTTTTTCCATATAAAATATATTTTTGGTGGGGGAGTTTTTTTTTAATATTATTAATTTTTTTTTCTATTATCAATTTTTTTATTAATATATTTATTTTTATCGCCAATTTTTTTTAATTATATATCATTTATTATTATCGATTTTTTTTTATTATTATTCTGTCCATTTTTTTTTTGGATTCCCTGAAAGAGTAAACATTTGAGAAGAAACATTCCTCAGACATCAGATTTGACCTTATATTGTGCTGAATTTCTGACTGTACTTAGAACTATCGAGGCAACACGTGAACGTGGGCGTTTTGATTTGGTGTGATTATAATTTTGTTATCTTTGGAAACTTAAGGTGTGTTCACACATTCTTTTTCACATTAGTGCAATTAGATCTGGGCGTTTTATTTTATTTTGAGGTCCCATCAAAAACATAAACTTATACACCTAAACTAATTTGATCTGTGTTTTGTAAATTTTTTGGTGTGTTTACGGAATGGCAGATACAAATACAGGTGCAACCCCTGAAATGAACCCCACAATTGTACCAAATGCGTCCACAGAGCCAAATACAGATGTGCAAGGTGCTACGGTGAGTGTATTGACCGGTCAAGATGAATCTCGAGGTACGCGAAGCCAATCACAGCTTTCGTTGGATCTTCCACAATCTTCAAAATTCGTGGCTTCTGCTACAATGACAATTGGCAGTCGTAGTGGTAGAAGAAGGGGTGCGGCAAACCCAAATGTCGCACGATGGGGTTCTAGTGATGGCGCCTCTTTCCTCTCTCCTTCGGATCCAAGTGCTTCCACGGAAAACAAAGGCACTATGATCGAGGCGGCTGTGAGTAGTCAAATGGCAAAGATTCAAAGTGAGTTACTCAATCAGATCAAGCGAATGACTTTGAATGCACCATCGCAAGCACCAGGTTCAGTTGCTCCACCAAAATTCGTTGACCAGTCTGCTAACTTCAATTATGTCAACGAAAAATATAGTCTGAACGTTCCACAGAGAATAAGTCAACGAACGACAGCCTAAAACGTATATAGACCACCACCACCTTCATATAGTGCTAATAATCAAAACCCAAATTATAACGTGAACGCTATTTTAGCGTCAAGCAATAATCACTACGTCGACCCCAATCATGATCCGAATCCACGCATGCCTTTTAACCCAAACAACAGCCAAAGGCGTAGTCCAAGTAGAAATTCAAATATTAACTCAGGCACGAATCGTAACGGTCAGGAAGATCGACACGCTATTTTACGACATGATACCCGAATCGACAAATGGGGATTCAGGTTCAGCGGAAAGGCTCAAGATATGTCAGTGGAAGAATTTATATTCCGCATAGAAACCATGCAATCTCGTGGGGATAATTCGTGGTACGCCATTTGTACCCAATTCCATACCCTGCTCTCCGATAAGGCTGAGCAGTGGTATTGGCGACTGCTGAAAAGAGAACCCATATCGATTGGCATGGCCTAAAGGCGACCCTCCGACATCAATTCAAGAGCCTTGACACTGACCATGAAATCATGCGTCGGATGCTACAAAGAAAGCAATCAAATGGCGAAACTTTTCGCGATTTTTACGATTCGGTTATGTCACTATACCATCGGTTAAGAATTCCTATGACGGAAATAAAATTGGCCGACATTATGAGAAGTAAAGTTAAAGATAAAATAGCAAATCTAGTTTTCGGAATGCCGGCAATGAGTCTGAGTCGCTTTGAGGAAGTATGCCGCAAAGCGGAACGCCATCTTTCTGAAAGAGAACCAAGACGAACTTGGCAGAACCCAACACGGCCAATCCATGAATTGGATGATCTTGGCGAACGTAATTTCTCATATGGACCAGATTCGGGAAATAATAGGACTTATTTGGATAGTGATAGACTTAGACCCTCACACGAAATGTTACGCACCACTGATTTTCGCCAAAATATAAACAGTCACTAATTCGGTGCAAATAACTCTCATGCTGGGACAAACTTTATACCGGACTATCGCTTCAGACAGGAAAATGATTCTTATCTCCGATACTAAGACTTTAAAAATGATTGTGACCAAAAAAGCTATTCGTATAACCACCAACAATATATCAGAGGTGGCCGGTATCGAATCAATATAATATTAATTCATCTCATTTCGGTAGTAGTTTGCCATATCAACCTGCCGAAATCGACAGTAGTATTCGAGGGTATGCGAGCGAGAATATGTGGTTAAACGGAATACGAGATCATTTAGAAGCTATGGATGCTAATGGTAGATAACGGTTCAAGTGTTGGAACTGTGACAATATTGGTCATGGTTTTTTCGAGTGTATTATAACACAACAGTCTTTATTTTGCTATGGTTGTGGTGAAAAAGACGTGTCGTTACTGTTGTGCCCAAAATGTAATCCGGGAAACGCACAGAGGCACCGAGAGATGCACGGGAACTCCCGGTTGCCAATAAAGCCCCCGGACCAATCAAAATGGAACCAACCTTGAGTCCGAATCTGTCATTGCAACCAAATTCTCCGTCCGTCATTAAAATTTTGAAACGCGAAACGTCAACTAAAATTTCGTCTAATAATAATAATATACTGGAAAGGTCAACTAAAACATTGCATCAACGTCAAATGGAATATGACGAAGCTAGACTTACAATAATCGGTACTGTATTAAAACCGAGTAAAATTAGTAAGTTTAGAGAAAGGTGTAAAGAAAAGAAGTTATTGGGTAAAACGGTGGAATCTGCTTTTTCAAGCTAAAACATGACGTTCGATCATATGCTAGAGTGGAAATCGACGGTGAATCCCTTTTTGGCCTTTTGGACAGTGGCGCAAGTGTGTCCTGTCTAGCCGCTGGCGCTTTAGATTTCCTGGAACGTCATAAAATTTTAATTACTGGTCGTCCCACCTCAGTCAAAACGGCTGATGGTAAAGCTCAACCTGTACACGGGCAAATAGCGATCTCAATTACTTACAATAACATTATAAAAACACTTTCTCTATACGTCTTACCAGGACTTACCCAAAATCTATATCTAGGTGTAGATTTTTGGAAAGACTTCGATATAAGTCCGACTATATTTTCTAAAGGTGAAGCTTTAGATTGTTTGTCAATTGACGATCCCAACACACACGCCCTAAATTCGGAACAACGTGCGCGTCTTGAAAGCGTCTTAACTTTATTTCCTTCTTTTAACCAAGTCGGTTTAGGAAAGACACATTTAGAAGAACATATTATTGAGGTAGAAAACGCGGAGCCTATAAAGCAACGCCACTACCCTGTTTCCCCTGCGGTGCAAGCCCTCATGTATGCTGAGTTGGACCGTATATTGGAATTGGGTGTCATCGAAGAAAGTGTCAGCGCGTGGAAATCTCCTGTAGTCTTGGTGCGCAAACCTGGGAAGGTTCGCCTCTGCCTCGACTTCAGGAAAGTGAACACCATTACGAAAAAAGACGCTTACCCACTTCCACATATAGAAGGCCTTCTCAGTAGGCTTGAGAAGACGTGTTTAATTTCAAGTATTGATTTGAAAGAAGCCTTTTGGCAGATACCGTTGGAAAAGCAGAGTTGGGAAAAAACTGCTTTAACAGTGCCTGGTAGATCGTTATACCAGTTTACAGTGATGCCATTCGGGCTCTGTACTGCTCCTCAAAGAATGTGTAGACTGATGGACAAAACAATTCCAGTCGAGTTAAGAGAAAACTGTTTCGTCTATTTGGACGATCTTTTGGTAATTTCTGAGGATTTTGATTCTCACGTTAAACTTTTGGCAACCATTGCACGTTGCTTGTCTTCTGCTGGACTCACAATAAATTTGGAGAAAAGCAAATTTTGCATGAGAGAAGTTAGATATTTGGGTTACATCGTTGGTAACGGATGTTTAAAGACCGACTCAAATAACGTATCTACAATTTTTGACTTTCCTGCAGCTACCACTCCAAAACGGGTTCATCGATTTTTGGTTATGACGGGATGGTATAGGCGGTTTATTGCCAATTATGCCTCCTTGTCGTCTCCAATTACTGACTGCCTAAAGAAGAGTGCCAAGTTTGTTTGGACAGCGGAAGCTCAGGTAGCGTTTGAAGCCTTGAAACCTTCATTAACTAGGGCTCCGGTATCGGCCAACCCTGATTACACTAAACCCTTTATTATACAGTGCGACGCGAGTAAGACCGGCGTCGGAGGTGTTTTGCTGCAAAGGGACGACGAAGGCAACGAGAAACCCATGGCCTACATTTCTCGAAAACTGAACTCAGCACAACGTAACTATAGCGTGACGGAACTGGAATGTTTCGCTGCGGTGTTGAGCGTTAAAAAGTTCAGAGCCTATGTCGAAGGTTTGCCGTTCAAAATAATCACCGACCACGCGAGTTTAAAATGGCTCATGAGTCAGCGCGACTTGAGCGGACGTTTGGCTCGATGGAGCTTAAAGCTTCAAGCCTTTGATTTTGCGATTGAACACCGAAAAGGTTCAGAGAATGTGGCGCCAGATGAGCTTTTACGGGTTTACGTGGACGCGATTTCGGAAATAGTTTCGGCACCTAGCATAAACCTGAATTCTGAAGCCTTCAAATCAAAGGAATATCTCGACCTGATCGATACAGTGCAAAGCAACGCGGAAAGGCTGCCTGACACGGAAGTGTCAGATGGCTACGTGTACTTCAAGACTAGCTTTAGCACTGGCAATATCTTTCAGGAAGATCGATCGTGGAAGCTTTGGGTTCCGTCTAGCCTTACGGACGAGCTAGTTCGCCTAGCGCATGATCCTCCACAAGCTGCGCACGGCGGTATTACCAAAACCTTATATCGTTTGCGGCAAAGATACTTCTGGCCTGGTATGGCTAGCGAAGTTGGTAAATATATCGCCAGTTGCATCCTTTGTAAAGAGTCTAAGGCTCCAAATAGTGTGTTGAGGCCGAAAATGGGCAAACAAATTGAAGTTGACATACCTTTCTAGTACCTATATATCGATCTGTTAGGACCCTACCCTCGGTCTAAGCATGGCAACACCACTCTCCTAGTTATTTTGGACAAGTTTTCGAAATTTGTTTTGTTCAAAACGCTACGTAAGGCGTCTGCCGTGCAGGTCACCGATTTCTTGGAGGAAAACGTCTTCACTATATTCGGCGTATCCGAGATTATATTTTCAGAGAATGGACCGCAACTTTTATCTAAAGAATTTCGCAAGTTCGTTGAAGCGTACGGTGTGAAACACAATCGTACAGATATCTACTCACCACAAGCTAACGCATCGGAACGTGTAAACCGTTCATTACTGGCGGCCATCCGCTCTTATGTTGGCACCGATCGTAGGGATTGAGATCAAAACTTGGGAAGCATCGGCTGTGCTCTTCGGAGTACAGTCCATGATTCTACGGGGATTGATCCATATTTTCTTGTGTTTGGTTCCCACATGATCACACATGGCCTACGAACTGATGCGGAAGGTAAATGGTTTGAATGATGGTGAATTGGTTGTGTCCTCAAAAAAAGACCCGCTTGAGCTAATTCGCGAACGCGTCAAAAATAATTTGTCGAAAGCTCACCAACAGCATGACTGAATTTATAATCATCGAACCCGGGTAAAGAGATTTATTGCCGGACAGGAAGTCTACCGCAGAAATTTCACGCTTACCGATTTCGCAAAAAACGTCAATGCTAAGCTAAATCGTAAATTTCAAAAGTGTCGGCTTGTTCGTGCGATTGGCACCTCTCTCTGTGAAGTCGAGGATTTGCAGGGTAGAACCATAGGGGTTTACCATCCCAAAGACTTGAGACAATAACTGGGTAGGCAACGGGTAGTAAGTTTTATTCTTCACTGGTAGGTTTTCTCGCTCTTTATTTTGGCTTTGCTGCCCGGCTAGCTCAGTCGGAGGAATATGAAACTCTTATTCTCGGGTGTGGTCGAATCCCACGGTGGGCAGTACAAGTTTCCACCTACCACTCCTACCACCCATCCGCTTTCAGCTGCGTCCGGGTTGATAGATCAATCCCTGACGCAGCTGTGTTGTGACGGCGCTTTATACAATGTTCCACAAAAAAAAGAAAACTTTTTTCTTGAATACGATTTTCGAAAATACTCATTCCAGATTTCAACCATCTGTATTTCAAATTTTATGCCTTCAATGAAAAAGTCCTAACAGATGTCGTTGAAATAAAAAAAAATTTTAAATTCAATGGAGCGAGAGAACCAATTAGGGAGAAGAGATTAGATGTATATGGACATCACCATTTTATTTACCGCGTGGTCGATTTTATATGAAAAATTAAATTTCTTCTAGAAGGTTATGACGTGTTTTTTTGAAAAGGGAACATAAAAGCATGTGAAGGAAAGGAACAGATAGGGAGAGTAATTTTTTTCTTTTGGGGGGAACGTATGTCACTTCTTTCTTTTTTAGCGTCGAGAGTCGGGTTTGAAATGTTGAAAAGGGAAGTCTTGTTTGAAGCGTAGATGAGTTCGATCATGGAAGAGCCCATGTTAGATCCTGGATTTGAAAATTAAATAAACTTAAAAGAAAGCAAAAGGTCTAAAAAAAAGGGAAAAATAACTCGAAAAAGGAAAGGAGCCAGTTTACTTTAGGTTTAAAAAGTTGTTTTAATAAAACAAAGCAAAAATTTAAGAAAATTCTATAGTTTAGTGGTTTGATTTGAAAGACAAATGGAATCTCATTTTTTTTTTTTTCGAAAAGGAAATATGACGAAACGGAAAAAGTTAGAAAAGGTTCTAAAATTTAAAAAGTGAAAAACAAAAGAAAAGTTGTGGTCAAAAAACCAGAAAAATTCTTAAATTGGAATCGGATAAAAAAAATGTAAATGTTACAGTTTTAAAAATTATATAAATCATGGCTATTTAAAGTTTTTTTCTTCTAAAATTGGAATTGATAAAGATATGAAAGTTCCAGTTTTAAAAATTAAATAAAATCATGGCTATTTAAAGTTTTTTCTTCTAAAATTGGAATTGAGATAAAAATATAAAAATTATAGTTTTTTTATTAAACTATATCAAATTATGGCTATTTTCAAAATTTTTTTTTTCTCTTGGAAGAAATTAGAAGAAGTAATGGTAATTCTGAATTAATATTAGTATAAAATTCTATACATGTTATGAATACAAAAATTTTGAAGAAAATAAAAAAATTCAAAAAAAAAAAAAATAATAAAATAAAATTAATCTAGCTATATAAAAAGTTACTGTTATAAAAAGTTATTTAGAGTTCGCCAATATTTGTGAAAAAAGAAATATAAATAAATAAATTAAAGAAAAATTAAAACACATTATTTTTTTTTGCTGTGAAATTAAAATTAATATAAAATTCTAAAATGTCGATCAAAATCGAGTGAAATAAAAATGTCGTCAGAGAGAAGGTTACATAAAGGATTGTTGACATAACTTGAAGAACAGCGCTCTGCGTTACAGTCGATATAGATTTTGTTGGTCAATTATTTTTTTTCACGACGGATAATCAAAATGGACATTGTATGAAAGCAACATTTAATGGTAACTCTTTCTGCTTAATCCTCAGGTTTATTCATATGTTCACGTATGTTTATCGACAATCACCGAGGACTGGTCAACAGCATTATCCACGAAATCAATTTTGCCTTAGCGTCGCATCAATCATGGGCATTTAAAAAAAAAAAATTAATAACAAATAAATAAATAAATGATCGTATCATCCAGATGCACTTATGGATTGAACCGAACTTCAATATTGAAATGAAGTATATGTTATGGAATTTTCAACAAAGAATTTAAGACATGGACAATTTAGTTAACTAATTTAAATAACTAATTACAATAAATAAATTAATAAGAAAAAAAAGGAAATATTTAATTGATTAGACTAAAATCACAAAAAGGGAAAAATTCCCAAAGAAAAAAGAAAAAAAAACCCTAACTTCTTTTTTTGAAAATAATCCAGGATTAATTGTTCGCATGTATAGTTCACCAAATTGTTTTTTTTTGTTGCAGAATTTTCGAATCAAAAATAAAAGAAAAAGAAACGGAATGAAATAAAATTGACATGAAAGGAAAAATTAAAAATCGCTCCAAGTTTGTTTTTTCAAAGATGGGTATTTTGTCAGAGTAGAGACATTGAGAGGGAAAGGGAGAGGCAGATGGGTTAATGCGGGGAAGGCACTAACCAAAAATACAAGGGACGATACCTTAAGTCATTACCGCGTATCGGATATTTTTTAACTGAACTTTTGACTGACTTAAAACCGAGCCGATTCTGGGAAATCGCAAAACACTAACTTAACGACTTTATTTTGAGTCGTTAACGGCTATCCGATATTTTTAGAACTAACTTTTTGGTTATTCCAAGCCAGTATTTTTATAGGCAGAAAATTCATACTTTGTACTCATTATTTTTTAGGTCGCAGAACATTTATGCAATAGTTCTGGTTTACTTTCTTTCTAGAATATTTTCATTGATTTCATAATTCATGCCAATAACATGTATTATAAAATCAATGTAATTTTTTGCCGATAATGAGTTTCGAAATGAATCAAGTAATTTTAATGCATTTCGCAATTCATTATTTTTCATTCACAAAGTAGAAATTTCGCCGAAAAGTGTCAGCAGTAATTTTTGGTTCCGTACTGTGATTTATAACTAGAAGTATGTGTAATGTTTTATTACATTACACAGGTTTCGATGGTATATATTGTGTAAATTTTGTTTTGCCACGATATGGAAATAGTTGTTCATCTATCGTTATATTCGCATGAGGGCTATAGTTCGTGTGAAGGTTTTCGTTCAGATAATTCCATATGTCACGAATGGGTGCCGCTTTGTCACTTAGCAACCGAAATGGACGTGTTCGTCCATCATCAAACCGAACAAATGGTGTCAAATCAGAAAATCGCTTGTGAGACATAGCTGCTCTAAAAATAGGTAGAGCATCTGTACGCCTCAAATAATTTGACTTTTAAATATTATTGTGTGAATAATCAGCAGCCAAAAGTATTGCAACAAATGCATCTAATTCATTTTCGGTTAGATTCTTCCAAACTTTTCGTTTTTTGTTGGTATTAGCCGCATTCCATTTCCGAAGTGTATCTTTTCCATAGCGATTAGTTTCGGGTACAATAATGTGCACAATGTTTGGTGTGATGAATTTCTTGAACAGCACAATCGGAATAGAATTTTTCTCTTTTGGGCCAGATCGGAAACGCATAACGGTATGTTGGCGCAAACGAACAGCAGCATTTGGTGCAGTTTTATTCCAGTTTGTACCACCTTTATCATAGAAAAAAACTGACGATATTTGATGCGTATGAGCAAAAAGGGACAAAAAATACATGAATCTACTAATCTGCGCATGCGCACGCTGCTGCAAGAGAAGTTTGAATAGAAGGGTACACACATCTGTGTCCCAATATTAACAGCTATATGTAATAGCTATGGCTCTATACAGTTAATCAAAAACAAATGAAGTCAAAAATTGCATCAATTTTCATACAATATATATGGAGTCTGGCTAGACTCATGAGGCATGAATGTGATGTGTACTTCACAACACCGTTATACTTATCTTTGCATAGTTTTTCTATTCTGATTTTGTACAGATCGATTGCAAATTAAACTTGAGGAAGGTACATGAAACTTCAAGTCGTTAGCTCAATTAGAGAAAAAGTTATATTACAATGAAAACCGAAAAGGTCTGGCCAGACCCATTTGCGTGACAGAGAATTAATCACGGCTGCCGACCAATTGTTTTTAAACATGGCTATCGACACATATATTGAAATTTTTCGAGGTAGATGCATATAAATTTATGGAAAAAAAGATTTGGATCAACTGCGGTAATCGGCATGTCTTTAAAGGCAATCAGAAGGAACGTGGCGTGGGGGTGGGTTTTCGTTGGCTGACAGGTTTATGAATATTTTTCAAGGTCCAACTGTACTAGACTAAAAATTTAACCTGAATTTCCCATCTGGTGAGAATTAATTGATTTTTAGGGTATATGCATTTAAATTTATGGCCAAATATGTGGAACAACTGCAATCATAGACATGTCTTTAAAGGTGATCAGAAAAAAACATCGCGTGAGGTGGGAAAATGTTTAATCCTGTGGAATACATATCTGATCGTCAGGGCATGATGTGGCATTTAGGGATATTTAATCCATTTACATGTGATTTTTGACATGTTTATGGACATTTAGAGAAATATGGACAAACTGTCATCATCAAATTGACATGCTGTGGCGTCATTAAAAATGCGCCCAAAGCATAGTGTGCATTCCTGCAGAGCATAACATATATATACACCTAGTTATTATCAAACATACTTTGTTATTTTTGTAATATTTTTGTTTATTATATTATTCATAGTTCTTGTTATTATTTCGTTATAAATTGTGGAAAACTGAAAAATTGAAATCGCCACCGCATGGGTTCGAACTCAGCACCCTTGTTTTACAACTAAATTGACTTACTCACTAAGCCAACGACTCCACTTCTTCAACTAATTCAGACTCTCCACTACTTTTGTACAGCTTATGTGTACTACTTCTTTTACGTCTACAACTCGGCCATCCTGATAATACCGCCGCCCTCGGCTGTCGTCACACATCACAAACACAAGGCCATCATGAGTGTAGAAGCACAACACAATTAAAACACACACCGGTTAACAACAACACAATCAACTAAAGTGTTCCTCATCCTATTTGAGCCCCCAAATTGTGGAAAACTGAAAAAGTGAAATCGCCACCACATGGGTTCGAACTCAGCACTCTTGGTTTACAACTAAATTGACTTTCTCACTAAGCCAACGACTCCACTTTTTCAACTAATTCAGATTCTCCACTACTTTTGTACAACTTATGTGTACTACTTCTTATTACTCCTACATATATATATATTTATTTTCGTTAATGAAATAGTTCTGTTCGCACATTGGATTTATTAAAAGAAATTTGAATAGCCCGGACGAAAGCGAAATGTTCGAGGTGTATAGTGAACGGGAAGTTTCTTGGCGACGGTTTTATTTGACTGGGTATAAAATTAATTTCCAATTTATGTCGATACCCTAGAATGAAGATCCGACTCGTTTGATTAAATCCGCGATAGAAGGTGTTATTGAGAAAGCCACAGAAAGTTTGGAACCCGGTGATTTTGTCAATTTCACATTCTGTGGGAAAAGCTTTAATAAAAGGGGCCCCGTTGGGTTACTTTTGAACCAGTGAGTTAAGTTAAATTTGACGACATTTGAGAAATGATTTCTAAAATTTTTTAAAGCAACTCTGAAGGAATGGGTGCGGATGCATTTTGGTTAACTGCACCATCGGTAAGGATGTCTGTGAGAAGGGGGCATATTTATGGACAGTAATAGTCCAAATTAAAATTAAGGACGACCTACATTTACCGCGTGTAATAGTTGTTGCAATATCAATTGTGGGAAATTGCTGAATATTTTAAAATTTGAGAAAATGTAGACCAGCTGCAAACACAGGCTGTAGAGAAATTATTGATGGGAAGTCATATTTAAATACCAACAGAAGGTGCTGGAAAAGGCAGTTCTGCTGCGTAAACGTGTTTTGTGTTTAGTGCCTTTATTTATTTTTGTTTACTGTGTTTTAAGTGTAATAATCACATACTAATCATTTATTAATATTAAATTTAATATTTAATTCCCGGTTATTACAAAGTAATAATTTTCTGTTTTGTTTGTTTGATTTTTATTTTTTTTAAGGGGTCCCGTTAATTGTTTCTCTGAAAAATGAAAAATTTTTTCTTTTTTTGGAAAAAGAAGATTACAAAAGTTTTATTATGTCCTTTGTTTTGGTATTTAGTATAAACTTCATTTATAGTAAGGTCCCATTTCGGTCGTCTATTTTTGCAGCTTTTTTCTTTCTTTTCTTTTTGTTGGTTGTGCGTATTTTTGTAACAATCAAAAGTTCACCATGGCAATAATTCTATGCTCTTTTGTCAAGGTACAATCGGCGTTGTTGCATCGATCGCATGCGATGGAGTGTGTGACCGCTCATTTCATCGATCGTGCGTAAGGTTGCCAATGGAGAGCACTTGCTTTACATGTTCAGAATGCTGTGACATTAAACCTTGTCACATTCTGAAATTTTTGAAGTTCGCTTCACCTAATATTGACTTAGTGAAAACAGTCCACGATTCTTTAATTGTGGATTTGTCTTTCACAGCAAATAAAGTTAAAGATATTGATAAGAAATTATCCAACATTGGCGGAATTATTGACGACTTGCGCACTCGCACTGACGATATCGATAAACTCTCTTCGACTTGCCAAATGATACAGCACGACCTTTCCAAAGTAATGAAGGAGTCGATACAGTTTGAGTCTAAATTAAACACCCTTCAGGATGATGTCTCTGAATTTATGTGTACTTCTAACTGATCATTACCTGCTGCTTGTGACAAATCCTTGTCTCACATAAGACTTGTAGTCGATAGGTTGGTTCTATTGCAGAATCAATTTCAATCCTGCGCATCCATAATATAATCAAACACTGCTGCTTTTACTAATTTGAAAGATCTAATATCCAAATTGGATTTATCTAATAGTACGAACAATAATAGGCATGTTACCGTCACTGAAGTTTCTACGTGTACGGACCTAGCCCCCAAAGCCACTCAATGAGTACCGTTAATTATTTATCCTAATATTGAGGATAATGTCAATAATGGTTGTACTCGTAGTAGCGATAGAGATAATAATATTATTAGTATTAGTAAAAAAAAAATAGGAAACAAATTAATAACAATAATATAAGTAGTAAGGTTATCACGAAAAGCTGTGATACTAGTAGAAACAATTTCAATAGCACGAAAACCTCTAATATTCCTAATTCGAATATTACAAACAAGAATGAAACAAATATAAAAAATAGTAAAACCAGCACCAATATTAGTAAAATTAAAGGATATAGCACTAATAATAATAAAAGTCTCATTGACAGGAATACCAATGGTAGTATTAAAAAGACTATTAGCTGTTCCACTACTGCTGAGCTTGATACGCGGATTCTTCTTCACATCGTACCCCCTCCAATATCTATCTTTGTTTCCCGTTTCCTTCCGTCAACAACATCCACGGATATACTAAATTATATAAAGTCTTTGCTACCTAATCTTATGAGCATAAATGCTAGGGCTGTTAAAATTAGTAAACTTAACAGTAATGCCTCATCCTTTAAACTTCTGGTCCCTGATAATGCCTTCTCTCAGGCAATTTCGCCATCCTTTTGTGCCGACAAAACTATCGTCAAAGAGTTTATTCCCAGAAAACATTCCAGTCGTCGACCTTTCTCTGATGGTGCTCAAGCCAAAAAAAATCCAACAAATAGTCCAAAAAATCCAAAAAACTAAAACGCTTGTCCCTTCACTACCAAAACGTCAGGGACTGCGCTCTAAATTGAGTAAAGTTTTTCTAACTGGTCAAGCACTTTCTTGCGACATTTTTGCATTGACGGAGATGTGGTTAAATCCTAGTTTTAATGACAACGAGATATTCACCTCGAATTTTCAAATATTTCGCAAAGAGAGGTACACTAGTGCTGAGCAGTATAGTGGCTTGGGGGCTGGTGTGCTTACTGCAGTTCGATCTGTGTTGGACTGTTCGTGTTTTGTCATTCGGAACACCGAATTGTTGGAATTGGTAAGTGTCAAAATTTTGCTACACCGTGAAACCATTTATATTTTAAATTGCTATTTGCCACCTTCTTATGCAATTGAACACTAGAAACTCCTGGTGGCTGCTGTTGATTTCATTACTGACTACATACGTCCCAATGCTACCCTAATCATTTTAGGCGATTTCGACCTACCCCATTTGACATGGGCGCAGTCGGATGATGATGTTGACTATATTGCTTCCAATATTTCTTCGTTGCAAGAACCGCTTATTATTGATAGCTTTACGGCATGTGACTTACAGCAGATTATCGGTATTAAGAATAGTTTGGATAGATGTAGGATTTATATGTAGGATTTCTGGTGATTTAACCATCTCCAGGTTTTAGAAAAAATAACACATCAATCACTACTATGATTATTATTAAATTTATTAACCTAAATTCAAGATCTTAACAATTCTTGACAATTAAAACTATAAGAAATAAAAGCAACAGAATCTTAATGGATTCTTGTTAATTAAAAATATAAAATGTGCAGCTTTAACTTTTGAGTGTAACTCCTTTACTTTACTTTTTACACCGACTTTTACTAAATGCTCTCTTTAGAACTTTAGCCTTTGGCGCAAGAGTTTAAGGAATGATTTGATCTAGTACGCATTTTATTTCCTACATAGATTATTGGGCTTGGTCTTCGGTTCCAACTCTGGCAACTGCTTGGTCAAACCAGCCGATGCTAGTTTTTCTGTCATTGATCCTTACCATTCGCCATTAGAATTATTATTCTCCTATGGCATGACTAACGACAAGGCATGTTCTGATGAAGTCTGTAAGTTTAACTTCCGCAAGGCTGATTTCAACTTTCTAAACTCTTTGCTTCATGGCATTGACTTTAATGATATTATAAATGACCATGACATAAATGTTGCCATTTCGAAGTTTTATTCCGCGCTATTTGGGTGCTTCATTTTGTAACAGTACCTTATTGTACACTAAAAATCTTACTTCATCTCCTCCTTGGTATACCAATAAACTCAGAGGTTTGCGGAATCAGCGGAATAATGCATGGCTGAAGTATCTGAATTCTAGTGATGTTTCCGATCGTAGCAAATATTTATCTTTGCTGAAAGAATTCCAATGTGTACTTGAAAATGAGTATAACTCTTATTTATCGAAAATGCATGATACTCTACTCGTAGATCCGAAACAGTTCTGGAAATTCATAAATTACAAACGTAAAACTGATGGGTATACTTCTACTATGAAGCACTTGGATAGCTCGACAAATGATGCCAGAACAATTTCCAATCTGTTCGCCTCATTCTTTGGACAAGCTGTTTCTGGCAGCAATTTTACACCAATTGATGACTACTTCAGTTATCTAGGTGATTACCCGAGCACCACCCTTAATTCAATAAGTATTGATGCCGAGACTGCTGTTAATCAGATCCAATTGCTAAAGATGTCTTTGTCTCGGGTCCTGATGGTTTGCCTGCTATAATTTTAAAGAAGTGCTGCCATACTTTGTCGGTGCCGCTTGCTACCCTTTTTACAAATCATTGACCCCGGGTGTATTTCCAAATGCATGGAAATATTCTTTTATTATCCCGGGTCACAAAAAAGGATCTAAAGCTGACATTTGTAATTACAGGCCTATAGCTAAGCTATCTTGCACGCCTAAACTATTTGAAAGTATTGTCTATAAATCATTTTGCTTTCACTGCAAACCATTTATATCCTACCACTTATACCCCGAAACAACATGGATTTCTTAAAGCCAAGTCAACGACTACTAATCTGACTGAGTTTGTCTCTACCGCCATAAACTCGATAATTATTTATTGCCCATTCTGGAGTCCCTCAAGGTAGTCATTTAGGACCTATCTTATTCATCATCTCTATTAATGGTGTTACGTCTATTATCAAGCATTCGGAGATTACTATTTCCGCTGACAACAAGAAAATTTCCGAAGTAATCTCCTCTTTACAAGATTGTCACTTGCTTCAGGCTGATCTTGATAGATTTACTCTTTGGGGTACAAATAATGACTTCTCACTTAAAAATAACAAGTGTGAAATAATAGCATTTACGCGAAAACGTAGGAAAGTCTTATTTGATTACATCACCTTTAAGACCGGCGCTTGAATACGCCAGTCAAGTTTGGTCCCCGCACCATAAACTACACATTTTTGAATTGAAGCTATTCAGCGTAAATTTGTTCGCTTTGCTCTTAGAGGTCTTCCTTGGAGCAATGCTATCATTCTCCCTCCTTACCGTGATCGTTTAAAGCTAATTAATCTTCAGACTTTGAAGAAACGACGCGAAATAGCTGACATAGTCTTCATTCATCAAATTCTTGTTAGTGCCATTGAGTCTTCGAGTCTTCTCGAACGCATACAATTTAAAGTTAACGCACACTCACTAAGAAGTGTAAGCCTATTCATAATCAACTGTCATCGTACTGACTATGGAAGGTTTGAACCAGTTTCTAGAATGTTACAGAGTGTAAACAATAACTCTGCTCACTTTGACTTCTCGCTAAGTAAGGAGAAACTGAAGAGTTTGTTGGTCACTGACTCTGCTGTATTATTGGATGTGTAACCCCTTCGGCTAACCTTTTGTGTTCTATTGGTTGTTGTCCAGATTTGTTTTTTTTGCAGAGTGAGACTAACATAATTAATAATTAGTTATACGTATTATTTGATTTTGTGTCGGTGAATGGGTGGTTGATTTATGGTAGTGGGTTTAAGGTGGCGTTCGGTGATAGTATTTTGTTTCTCTCCTTTCCATTAATTTACCTCTGCCGCACTAATATTACTCATGCCCCTCCTCCCTTCCCGACACTAATGATGAGATGATAGCATATATATTTGACTTATCGTTTATTCGATATTATTATGAAAGATATTGCTGGCTTGTAATAATCAAACTGAAGTGTTAAAAAAAAGGAAAACCTGAGTTAAGGGAATTTCAGCACCATTTAAAATATTTTAAAATAACAATATACCACTATATCATTGACAAAAGTGGTCCAGATGAATTGTTTTAAGGAGGTAATGCCAGTAAGCGAATAAACTTACTGTAACACGACGGACATTATAATGTAATTACCTCACTAACGGCAATCTTTTGCTGCAGTTATTATTGTAAAATTTGTCATGTGCGGTACTGCCATTAAACTGAACACCGTTGTGGTATAATCTGTCCGTGTTGTCAACAAAGTCCACCCTGTGAAAAGAGCGTTTTAAATAAATATTTCGCAACCTGCACAGATTTCACGTGTGGCGAGAAATATTTGCAGAAACTGTCGAGAACATGTCACGAATAATCACATGTGGTTTATAACTGGCAATTCAAGTAAAATGGACCAAAGTGACAATTTTTACTTATTTTACGACCGAGACACGGGTCAAGAAAAGTTCTCGGTGAAATGAACGGGAACGCAATAAAATTGCAAGAACCGAATTTATGCATTTTTTCTAAACGATGTAGTGCGATTTACTGTGTAAAGACAATAATGTTGTCAAAAGTGCGGATATAGAGTTGAAATTTTCCAAGAAATAAAACGTTATTGAAATTATCATTAAAATATTTGCTAGATCTACGCAAAGTCCACAAACGGGTTATAGTGCTCGCGCATAATGGTCAAGCGTTTGATAACCAATTTATTTTGAACTATGTGCTCCAAAATACTGATATAAAGCCGGATCTGATAATGTCACTAACTTCCATTTTGTCACATTCTGGTCTAGCAAACATTATATCCACAGTTAGCCGTATATTGCCTCCAGACAATATTTCCGATGGAGTATGTTTTGTGCTGTCGTGGTCTGCAGTCCTATATGACATTAGGAACAATGGTATATGTTTGTCCCATTCACTTTGGTCTAATGTTACGACCTTTGATAAATGCTCCTCTAGGATTCGGTTGAAACGTTCCACCATACCATCAGATTGCGGGTGCAGGGGTGTTGTTCTAGTTTTATGTATTCCAAGCAATTGGCATACTTCCTGGAACACTGTTGATTCGAAATTCCGCCCTTGGTCCGAGTGTAGTTCTAGTGGAACCCCGTATCGACTTATCCAATTTTCAATTATCACTCCTGCCACTGTGGTAGCTTCCTGATTCGGAATGGCGTACACTTCCGGCCATTTGCTGAAATAGTCGATGACATCCAACACGTATCGGTTCCCTTGTTTAGACTGAGGAAATGGTCCAGCTACATCAATTGCGATTCGTTCAAATGGAGCGCCAACGCTATATTGCTTCATTGCTGACCTAGTTCGTCTCTGTGGTAATTTGCTCGCTGTACATGTGTCACATTTTCGACACCAACTTTCAACATCAGCTCGGCAATTTATCCAATAGAATCGTTCCCGTACTTTTTGTTGACTCGCAGATGTTCGCCTGAAGTCCCACCATGTACGTCACCAAGTACCTCATGTACTCTGGACTTGGGCACAATCAACTGCATTAGTGTATCTCCACCATCAGAAGATTCCCATCTTCTACTGAGAACGCCATTCTCTATTTCCAGCGAGTCCCACTGAGCCCAATAACTCTTTGTTGCACTACTATTAGCTGCAATATCGCTCCGTCCCGGACGCTGATCTTTTTCTTTCCATTCAAGGATTGGTCCAATGTCTTTGTCCTTTAGTTGTTCATTTCTGATACTAGTCTCGTCATCATTACCTATTCTTGTTGTTTTGACCATGACTATTTCCTTCTCGTCTAGCGTACCACAGTGCTTACAATTCTCACCGCATGGTCTTCTAGATAGAGCGTCAGCGTTACCATGCGATATCCACTTTCTATGTTCTGTTTTGAAGTGGTACCCTTGTAGTCGCTCAATCCATCTTGCACTTGACCTTCTGGATTCTTAAATTGTAGCAACCATTTAAGTGCCGCATGTTCGGTTCGAAGTAGGAACTCCTGCCCGTAGAGGTATTTGCTGAAATGCGTGACAGTTTCAACTACTGCCAAGAGTTCTTTCCGGGTGACGCAGTAGTTTACCTCTTGTTTGGAAAGTTTCCTACTGAAGTATGCGATAACTTTTTCTTCACCTTCGATCCGTTGAGAAAGCACCCCTCCAATTCCGATATTACTAGCATCCGTATCCACTATGAATCTTTCTCCAAATTTTGGATACGCCAATATCGGAGCAGAACATAGTCGATGTTTCAACTCCTCGAAAGCTGACTGGCATTCTTCGGTCCACTCGCATGGTTTCCCTTATCCGTTAGCTTGTGCAGATAACCGGCTATATTAGCAAAATTCTTTATGAAGCGTCGGTAGTAAGTACGCAAGCTTAAGTATGACCGGATTTCATGCTTATCTTTTAGTACTGGCCATTCTTGAACTGCTTTTATCTTGTCTTCATCGGTGGAAATTCCTTCTGCAGACACAACATGTCCTAAGTATTTCACCTCATGTTGAAATAGTTCGCACTTCTTCGGACTTAACTTCAAATTAGCTGCACGAAGACGTCCAAATACTTCTCGTAATCGCTGGAGATGTTCATCAAAAGTTTTTCCGATTACGATGATATCGTCCAAGTATACAAGGCACATCTTCCATGTTAACCCCCTAGGACATGTTCCATCAGTCGGTCGAATGCTGCCGGTGCATTACATAATCCAAATGGCATCACTGTGAATTGCCATAAGCCCGTTCCTACTGTGAACGCTGTCTTTTCTCTGTTCTCCAGTTTCATTCCAACTTGCCAATAGCCACTTTTCAGATCAAGTGCTGAAAACCAAGTTGCTCCTGAGAGTGTACCTAACGTGTCATCTATGCGAGGAAGAGGGTAACTGTCCTTTTTAGTTCCGTCATTCAGTCTTCGGTAATCTACATAAAATCTTGTAGTCCCATCCTTTTTTCGTACTAGGACTGCCGGAGATGCCCATGGACTGTTTGATGGTTCAATTACTCCCTCCTGATGCATTTCCTCGATCATGTGAGCAACCTCTGTTTGTTTGGCTAATGGCAGTTTCCTTGGTGTTTGACGAATAGGATCCGCATTGTCGGTATTAATTCTATGTTTCACTTGATCCGTTCGCCCAAAGTCCCCTTTACTGCTACGGAGGCATCTTCAAACTCCTTCAATAAGTCTGTAGTTTTAACTGCTTCCGACAATGATACTCTTGCAGTGATATCAGAGACAAGTAGTTTCAAAGCTTCCGGAAGAACCCGTTCCTCCCGTTGAGTTTCTTTGTCTCTGCAGTCCTCATTTGTTATTGATGAAACCCCCTCAGCACTGCCGACAATGGTTCCCTTTTCCAATTTGTTGTTAATTTTTGAAAAGTTCGCCACTCTGACTGGAATTGTTCCTTTTTGTTTTGTTGTTTGTTTCGGGCACTTATGTTGTACATGCCCCTCTTTTTCGCAGCCCCAGCATGTAATTTTCCTGCGTGTGTTTCTGTCCCCTTCTTTCTGGATTGACCGCAGTCCTTCCTTTGTTTGCTCCCTGAGGTCTTTGATATCCAGTTGCGGCGATCCTTTAGTAACTGCAGCAGCCCTGAACCGTGGGTCTGATCTCGTAGCTTTCTTCGCACTTTCTAATGTCAAAGCGAACGCCAATACTTCTTGTAGCGTTCGCTTTCCGCTAACCCGGACGCTATTTTGTATGTCTCTATGCCGTATGGTGCTAACGAATCTTTCTCCCGCCATCTCGCACAGCATCTCCACAGGGTAATCGGGATAGGACATGTATACTAGACGTTCAATTTCCGCTGCTAATTCTTGAAGCGTTTCCGCAGATTTCTGCGTCCTGTTGATGAGTTCGATCCGGTATACATCCTACATGTGGTTGTCGCCAAACCGATTGTCCAATTGCATTACAATGTATTGTAATTTTTCTCATTTTGCGGTGAGATTGTCCGCAATAAATCAGCTGAGTTACCCCGTACAGCCAGAATTAATGCTGTGGCTTTTTCTTTATCGGACCAGTCGTTCGCACCAGCAGCCGCTTCAAACTGTCGTTTGTATACTGTCCATGAAGTTTTGCCGATGCCAGATGCTTTGGAAACGTTGCATGTGGGACTTTCAATGAATTGAATGTTTAAAGGCAATTTCAAAGCGGAATGAGCCGTTCTTCCACCATTTTTGAATCCCCTCTTTTACCATTCCACTGAGTACATCCAGCAGCGCACAGACCCAAACACTTCATGTTTTACCATGAATTCCATCAGGGATTTCAGCTTCTGTTTGAAAACACGTGCTGCAATGTCATGCCTAACCACCGGCGATTGGCCAGGAATTCAGAGCTTTTGTATTGCAAATCGTCCCAAGCTGGAAATTTCATCTAAGATTTTGTTAAATTCAGCATTTTCGTTTTTAGATGCCTTTTTGGTTTTAGGGTTTCCAACAAATGAGACTCTACATATTAAATGTCTTTCGGCTTTGGGTTTTCAAAATGTTACGCCAATTAGTAGAGTAGATCATAATTTTAAAATTTAATTTTGTATGTTTAAATAACAAATCGATGTAAATTAACAAAATGTATTCATGCGTAGAATCTTAATTCGGAACATAATAAATCTTTTACCCCGTTCTCGTAGCACCACTGGTGATATATTTCATGTCTTAAGTCGATCTATTCAGAATGCACATTATTTACCCCGCAACACCCCGAGCGAAGATATTAAATTGATCTCATTTCTCCGGTTCGTAAAATAGCTCCCGTCAAACATATATTACGTAAAGGCAAAAGCCTCTATTGAGTAGGGGCCTAAACAACCGCCACGCCAAAGTGGTGAGAGATAGATCTATTTTATCTTCGACAGAAAAAATCCCCATGAAAACCTCCGAGACTATGCCGAACACTGTAATCGTGTGTGACGTCTACATACCAAGTTCCAAAATTGTATTGACTCCAGCGCCAAAGCGGTAACAGATAGAATTGTTTGGTCTTCGACGGAAATAATTCCCGTGGAAACCTGCATAACTTTGCTGAATATTACAATCGTGTGTGACCTCTAAATACGAACTTCAAAAATTTGTATTGCCTCCAGCGCCAAAGCGGTGAGAGCTGGAACTATATGGTCTGCGACAGAAAAAATCCCCATGAAAACCTGCATAACTTTGCCGAACATCGTAATCGCGTGTGACCTCTAAATACGAAGTTCCACAATTTTATTGACTCCAGCGCCAAATTGGTGAGAGGTAAAACTATTTGCTCTTCGATTGATATAATCCCCATGAAAACCTGGACAACTTTGCCGAACATTGTTATCATGTGCGACGTCTGCATACGTTCCAAAAGTTTTGTTGATTCCAGCGCCAAAGGGGTGAGAGATAGAACTGTTTGGTCTTCGACGGAAATAATCCCCATTAAAACCTCCACAACTTTGCTGAACATAGTTATTGCGTGTGACTTGTATATAAAAAGTTCGTAAATTTGTATTGCCTCCGGCGCCAAAGCGGTGGGAAATGCAACTTTGCCGTGTACGTTAGAATGTCCGGCATAAAAATCTTAATAAGATTGCCTCAGGTCAGAATCATGTCCGATGTATATTTCAGATTATAAATGAGGTTTTCCGAAATAAGCTTTCAAGTCCCCCTTTGTAACCCCTCCGACCCCAATCTCCCCGGAAACAAAATTTCTCCACGTTTCAAGTAATTCTCTACAACATATCAAAAAGTGTTTTTTTTTTTGCTCAACGAATTTTCTTTCCGGACAATATAGGCCGGACAGAGGGAAAGAAAGAAGGATTATCTTTTTAGATATATAATAATTAATCAAACAGAAATGATGTTAATTCATAATTTAGTAAAACATTCATTTCTTTGAATCAACTTTGAATCCAAATCTAAAAACCCCTCGTTTTTTTTTTAATTAAAACTACCAGTGACAGTAATTATTTTGAGGAATTGGGGGAAATTCCTAAAATTCGTCGAAGATTTTGAAAATTCAGCCTTGTCAATTATAAATCCCAATTCCAAAAAATGAGAATTGAAATGGCTTTTGGTAATGGGCTTACAAAGTTTTACGCCATTTAGTAGAGATATAATTTGCTCATTATATTTCAATAAACAGGATCTAAAGCGAATAATTTAATTTTGTACGCTTAAGAGAAATTTGTTTTTTGGAATAAATAACGCAAACATTTTTCGCAATTCTGATGTTCCAGAATACATAAGCATTAAGCCCATTTAAAGTGTTGCCCCTTGGAATTAATATTTTTAACGCCGCCACTACGCCTATCTGTATTGTTATAATAAAAGCTTACTGATGTATGCGCGTGTGAGTAAGAAAAATCACGTTTTCACGCTTGAAGATTTTGATTTGAAAGATGCTTGTGGCTACGTGTTAGTTAATGGTTTTTTTAAATTAATTATTACGTGACTCAGGTGCAACATAGGTAAATAAAAAGTACATTCAAACATGGTCATAATCACATAGGACATTCTGTAAAAATTTCAGGTCAATTGATTCAGAAGTTTCGGAGATTAACGGTTAGGAACAAACGAACATTTACGATTTTATTTATATAGATTTACTAATTCAAACGAAACCGCCTATTTTAAATTTTGTTCTTGGTATTATTTTAATACAGTTATGAAAATTTGAAAGTAGCTGTTTTTCAATTGAAGCATTAACATCACTTGGGCAAATTTTTATTGTTCGATGTTTTATGGCTATATATTTATGAACTAATTGTTTCATTATATTAATCCAGAGATAAACACCATCAATACTAAATTCTTTCCACATAATGGTTTCTACTGATGCTTAAAAGGTGCTGTAGTTAGAATAATGATTAACCTTATATTTATTCAATAGATTTCGAAAATGGTTATTCAAAGATTCTTTTCCATCATCAGCTTGAAAAATTTTTAGGAATGCGGGCTTCTTTGAATACATATTTAATGCTTCCTTGACTTCTATTCTGGTTTTTTTCTTAAAGAAACTGCCCATGCGTATTACGCAAAATATCAATATTTGTAAGTAGAAATATAACTTTATTTTCAAATGCATTTGCAACCATTTCAATCAAATCTGCTTGCCATAAGTCATCGAAATCTTTAATAATAACACGTCGTTTTTTGAAGTTTTTGAGCACATTTACGAAATCCTTCCACTAATTCCCTTTTGCTGTTTTTTGAAGCAGGCTTACATATTTTCCTTTTCCTCATTACACGTGTGTGCCTGACTGAAATAGATTATTAAATTGCAGGCACTTCTATTGTATATTAATATTCATTCTGTATTTCAGGTACTATTCTAGTGAACAAAAAAAATTTCAATTTTACCCGTTGTACACTTTCAGTTTCCTCCCAAATAATTGGTTTCTGATCGCTTTCATCAACTATTGTACCTTTATTGGCAGGTTTACACTCAGTATAACTCTTATTGACATAATGTTTAAAATCTGTAATTATTTCTTTTAAAAATTAAAATTTTTTTATCCACATCGACTTTTTTAACAGCATCGTCATTGTTAAACTTATCTCTTAAATTTTGTATCGCGTTTTGAATGTTGTTTTGTACATCTAAAAATATTTGATCTCTAATTAATATTATTTCAGTATTTATATAATATTTTGTTGTAGTATCTTGATCTTTCTCAGGTTCACGTAAATTTTTCAATAGTTTTAATTTTAAATCATAATTTCTATTTTGCGCTAAAAAAATCGTTCACCAGGTGGTCCGCATTCACCAGGTGGTTCACGTTCACCAGGGGCCCACGTTCACTAGGACGACCAACTTTTCGTTTATTAGAGAATCGACTAAACTTACCAAGAGACGTTTTTTGAATATTACAAATACTATGTTAAATATACTATTTATATATAATATTTGCTTCTTCAATTATGGATATAATCTCATTGTTGTGATTGGTATGTCCAGCATTCTGCGAGGCTATTAATAAACGGAATCGATTCACCAATTCATATGGATCATCCCAGTGAATATATTCGTTTGTTTTTACTTTCCCGGTAAACGAATGTTTAGAGGAAATTACTATAATCGTCCGAAAACCTAACTTTTGATATAGAATGGCTGCGAAGATGAAAATAAGTGCAAAATCCGTTTCATCAAGCGAAATTAGCCCCATGTCCGTGCGTCCGTCCACTTTTTTAAATTGTTATTAAAATCGATTTCCATGAAACTTTGACAATTTTAGTGTTATATCAAATGCCAGATGGTGTTAGATTCTGGGCAAAACTAATATATGGCAACACTCTTTGGTAACGCTTTTTCTGTCTAAAAACGAAAAAGAAAAACTTCAATAATTAACTCAATAATAACCAGATTTTCTTCAAACTTGGTGTGTGCATTCTGAATAGGCCAAGTGAAAAGATAAAATGCATATCCCTTCGGTGGGGTTGCAGGAGGGTGAAATAGAGGACCTTAATTATAATGAAATATAAAAACTTCTTTAATTCGGCCAACAATAGTCGGACTTTAATAAAACTTCGAAGGTACGTTTTGGATGGACCAGCTAAAAGGGTAAAATATGTCTCACCCTGGTGGGGGGTTGTGGAAGGCTATAATATAAAAACGTCAATAAGTGAAAAGATAGAATGCGTCTCGCCTTGGTGGGGGTTGTGCAAGCGTGTTAAAAAAAGCCTTAATAATTCGGTCAATAACCGATGGAGTTTAATGAAACTTGGAATGTACACTTGCGGTGAGCAAACTGTAAAGATAAAATGTCTGCCGTCGATGGGAGATTGTGGGGGCTGAAATAGAAAAACTTCAAGAATTCACTCAATACTGGGCGAATTCCCTTAAAACTTGATGTATACATTCTGGATAGGCCAACGGAAAAGATAGAATGCGACTCCCTCTATCAGGGTTACGAGGATGCAAAGTAAAAAAAAGTTTAATAATTCGGCCAATAGTAGTCACATTTTCATGAAACTTGGAATTTACATTTAGAATAGGAGAACTGAAATGCATATTTTATGACATTATCGGGGAAGTTCCATATTGGTTCTGCCGATACAGAGCAAATGTAAATTAACTGCTATGGTTTGCTTTGCTCATTTTTTCAAATAATAATATAGTTAATCTCTTTCCTTTAGCTATCATAAGTTTGATAATAACATCTTGATATTTGTAACTTCGATTTCAATGATTGTGTTCTTTTCACCATAATTGCGTTTGTGTGCACTAGTATCCGTTAAAATGGTTTTATAATTCCATAGATCTTTTTTGCATATACTTTTTGATGTTTCATAAAAACAAATTCGTATAATTTTTTGTTCCATTGTAACTTTTTTCCTTTATAAGTATGTCGTTATTATTTTCACTAAATTCAATAGTAGACTTAAGTAGGTATTCGGGCATTTGAGACCATCCTGTGTAATCTGGCGCTAGAGACCGACCAATGGGAGCGAAGCAATTGTCTCTTTCTCTCCTGTGTCTTCTATCACTCTCTATGGGCGTGGCAGGGGCGTGTGGGAAATTGGAGTGGGGAAAGGGGCGCGGCGGTCTTTTAAGGCGACGGCGGCGCCATTGGTTTGTGGAGTGGGGGAAAAATGGCTGTTGCCACACCCCTAAAATGGGCTGGGTTGTTAAACATGGCTGTCGACCAATTGTTTTTAAACATGGCTGTCGACCAATTGCTGTCGACCAATTATTTTTAAACATGGCTGTCGACATATGCCAAGGCGTGGTATTTAGGACGTATTTTTTTTACAGGATTATTTAACCCTCTGGTAATAATTAATTTTAAATTTATGCTCGTCGTAGAAAAAAAAATCGTCGTGAAATGTGAGTCGAAACAGATGTTTTAAAAAACAATATGATTTAAACATTACATATGTGGTACGTCGCGCGGGGTGGGAAACTGTTTATGGTCGACAGGACGTGTGATATTTTTCGACAGGTATATGTATATTTTTTTAGTAGAATACAAAATTTAACCAGCTGGTTTCGATTAATTTTTCGGAAAAAACATTTGGATCAGTTGTGACATTAAAGCCGAAAAAGAAAAAAATTTATTCAAACAATACTTTATTAAAATAATATACACGGTTTCTTTTTTAATTTTAAATAGAATAATTTAAGTTTTTTTACCGCTGAGATGTTCATACAGGCATTACGGCATCCACAGGTATCCGGTCCACAAGATGTATTATCATTTGCCCATGAACAGCTCTCATAGTGCTCGCCATGCTTTCCAATTTTCTGTTGGATTTTGAGGTACGGTTTCAAGAAGGCATAGTGTGCATTAAGTTTCTCTCTATGTTCTTCAAGTATAAAGTCGCCGTAGTCTTGTAAAAACCATTCAATATCGTTCAAAGTATTCCGTACATCCATGTTGACCCTCGCCGGGCTACTGAGGTACCGCACTTCATTAGTTAGTGGTCTGTGTTCAACAGTCTGATAGTGTGGAAGTAAACAAAGTGCCGAAGTATTAGCCGGTATATTCCCCGACAATTAAAATTCCAAACTAACATCTACGGGACCCGATTTGATTGACTCGTTCTGATGCGCACAATCGATAACTATGATCGGGGAATTGTTTTTAAATTCATTTGGAGAAAGCAGCGGTTGTTCTTTACGAGTATAATATGCCGATTGAAATTTACAATACATATCGTATAATAGAGCGAATCGATCTTGATCAAATTTAAGATCTAAGCCATCATACGGAAATGATATAGAATTTGAATGAACTTTGATATCCGTTAGTTTACAGTGGTCAAAATTACTCGCATCTTTGCCTTTCTGATTTCTGCGGTCGGTTTGTAGAGCCAGTATAACGTATCGAGGCTTCTCTAACTGGTTCGAAGTTTTAACTGTCCAAGTATGTTGACTAGTTTCTGGTAGTACTGGATATTCATACATATCCCAACTGCGAAAATTCATTTTAATAAGCTGATTGTTCTCAATTAATTTATATAAAGTGAGTTTTTCTTCATCATCGAGAGTTATATGCGGTATCTTCCATTTTAATTTCAGAATTTTTACCGTCACAGTATCTGTGGGTGACATGAGTACATTATCAGCAGATCTAGCCCGTACTAAAATAAGCTCATTCTTTGCATTTGGTATAATTTTCTAATAATCCTCTCCGAATCCCAGGAGCATGCTCAATGGAATACAAAAATTGAATTGCCCAGATTGCAATGTAATTGGAGCTGATGGTGACCAACCCGCATTGAGTAACATTCTACTTTCGTCGGCATGTAGGGAAATATAATTTTTGATAGTAGAAGTAAACCCCGCATTTCTATTACGATCAATTTCTACACCATTTAATACATAACGAATTTCATCAAACAGATACGCCATAGTATTATTGCCTAGTTTTGCTGTAGCAGAGATTGTCCCATCAAAACTTTTATATACTGCCCCCTCGATGTAAATAAAACTTTCACACGGTAGAAGAATTAAATCCTGATGTTGTATTGAAATTCGTATTTCATCACTGTTACCGTATGAGTTTAGAAATGGTGAGTAGCTGCGAAATTCCTTTTTCACAATGCTGTTATCATAGCTAACACCACTCGAGATTTATAATAAATCATTCATTATTTTATTGTAAGCCCCAGAGATCTCAAGTATGTTTTATTTATTAGCGGCAGCTGCGGCTTAGTTGTTGTAGGTTCTGAGGTTATACTCTGAATGAGAGTACTATTACGCTGCGGGGTATTGTATATCAGCATTTTAAATGCAGTCGACCCCCATGAAGGAATGATTAACGATAGATTTTGCTTAACTGCAACATCGGTAAAAATGCCTCTTAGAAGAGGCCGAGAACGGAGATATAATAGTTTCGCCGAAGAAAGTGTAAAGCGGTGCGGTATAGTACAGATAGAAATTAGGAAAACTTATGTTTACCGCGTGCAATAGTTGTTGCAATAGGAAATGCGGAAAAAAGTGTTCAGTATAAAAAAATTAGACAGAATGACGGGCAAATACAAACACAAGCTGCTGAGAAACTATTGGCCGAAAGTCATATGAAAATACCTACGGAAGGCGCTTGAATACCTGAACTAATCAAATTTCAACATCATTTAAACAACTTTAAAATAACCGTCTATCGATATATCAAAAACAAAAGTGGTACAGATGTATTGTTTGAAGGCAGTAATGACGGTAAACGAAAGCCTTATTGTACCACGATGGACATTATAATGTGATTACCTCTCTTACTGCAGCTTTTTGTTGCAGCTATTATTGTGAAATGTGTCACGTAAGGTACGAACATAAAACTGAACACTGATGTGGTGGAACTTGCCCATGTTGTCAACAGACCCCGGCCTGTGAAAAATGTGTTGTAAATAAATCGGTAAATCAGTATTTTGGAGGAACTACATGTTACAAAAATCTTGTAAAAAGTGTTTGTGATAAACTAAAATGGTGTATGGAATGTCTGAAACTATGTAAAAGAGACAGAATTCACGTGTGCGGGGAAATATTTTGTAAAAACTGTCAAAAACATGTCGCGTGTAATCACCTGTGCTTTATAAGTCCAAATTCGAGAAAAATGGATCAAAGTGACAATTTTTACGTATTTTACGACCTAGAAACGCGTCAAGAAAAAGTTCTAGGTGACGGGGAAGCAATGAAATTGCAAGAACCGAATTTGTGCATTGTCTCCAAACGATGCTTGATGGTTATAATTTGATAAAAAGATTTTACGTGATTGGATTCCAGAAATTTATTTGGATTATTTCTAATGAATTTTACAGAAGCGTGGTTTTTCTTATATGTCTCTTTTAGCAGAATGACAACCTAACAATCTTGCCAAGTTAATCTAAAAAAACTTTACATGATTTTATAGTGGGGTGTGTCTAAGCTAAACCGCCAAATTCAATTTTTCAAATCATATTTCTAACACTCCCACTTTGATTTTAAAAAAAATTTAATTTTTCATTAAAGAAACAATATCGTCTATATTTGATATCTCTAACATCTTTCGTTGTGGACAAAGCCACTATTGTCTGTTTTTGAGAGCCCCATGAAATAATGGGAGATCCCATCTTCAATATATAACCTGTTGTTCATTTTCTGCTTTCTATGTTTCCAGCAAAATCCGAATCACTAAATGCTAAAATCTGCGGATTTTCTTCATGTTTAAAAAATAGCCCATAATTTAGAGTGCCTTTTAGATATTTTACAATTCTCTTTACGCCATTCCAATGATTTTTTGTTGGTTTTTCTATATATCGGCCTGCATTATTGACTGAAAAAGTTATATCCGGTCTTGTTACTATTGATAGGTACATTAGACTCCCTACTGCTTCTCGATATGGTGCGTTTACTACGCCTTCTACATCATTGATGTATGAACTCATTTGGTTATGGTCAGCTGGTGTTGCAACAGAGTTTGCATCTGCCATATTAAACCGATCCAATATTTTCTTTGTGTATGCCGTTTGGTGTAAAAAAATAGAGCCATCATTGAATCTTTCTATCTGTAATCCCAAAAAGTATTTAGCTTCACTTGCTATTATGTTGAATTCTTTCTTTAATCCTTCAAGGAGCTTGTGTATCAGCTTTATGTCTGCAGAAGCGATTAGACCATCGTCTATATAAATTCCTAGAATGATTTGAGATTTCGTGTCCGAACTGGTAAATACACACGGATCTGCATCTGTTGTTTTTAAATTAAAATTGTTTAAAAAACCGTGAACTTTCTATTCCAACATCTCGACGATTGTTTAAGTCCGTATAGACTGCGATTCAATTTGCACACTCGATTTGTATCGTCTTCGTAACCTATTGGCTGTTGAATGAAACATTCACCTCTAGATCTCCATAGAAAAAGGTTCTTTTAATGTCAAATTGATAAAGTTTCATATTCTTTGAGGCTGCAACAGTGAGAATCGCCCTTATGGAATCGAAAGGAACGACAGGACTGAATGTTTCGAAATAGTCTATTCCATGCCTTTGCCTGAAGCCACGAGCAACCAACCTAGCCTTGTATTTTAGGATAGTTCCATCTGCATTTTGTTTAATTTTGTATGTCCATTTATTGTCTATAATCTGTTCCTTTTTAACTAAATGTGTTAGGGTCCATGTATGATTTTGTTGTAATGATTCTATTTCTTCGTTCATAGCTCTTTTCCATTTGTCGGCTTCCTTGCAAGTGACAGCTTCTTCGTATGTCTCTGGTACAAAATATTCGCATATGAAAGCTGATGCTTCAGCAAAATCGTCGTATCTTAATGGTCTCTTCAGTTTCCTTCTATTCCGTAGGTTGTATCCCTGTGCGTTTTCTTCGATTTCATTTGGTTCTTCAATTATGACGCTTTCGTCTTCTTGTGAATTTTCTTTACTTTCATGGATATCTTCTCTTTGGTTTTCCTGTGATCTTTCATTGAAAACATTATCTTGGTTTTCTATTTTATCTTGAGATTTTGGAATTGAGGTAAAAGATTTCTCTATGTTGAACTGCGTTTCGCTCTTATACGAACGCCCTGTAAACTTAATGTCTCTGTGTATTTTAATTCGATCGTCCTCTGGGAACCAAATTCTATAACCTTTAACTTCGTTATCATATCCAACAAAATATCCCTTTTCAGCTTTTGTATCCCATTTGCGTCGTTTTCTTTAGGTATGTGAACGAAAACTTCTTCTCCAAATATCCTAAGGTCAGTAATATCTGTTTCCTTTTTTAGCCATAATTCGTATGGTGTTTTTGCTTTTATACTGCTTGTTCCTGTTTTCTTCAAAACATATACCACTGTATTTACAGCTTCAGCCCATAGTTTGATTGGTAATCCCTTCGCATATAAAATGGTCCTTGCAGCCTCGACTATGGTTCTATTTTCTCGTTCTGCTGCTCCGTTTTGTTGTGGACTATAAGCAACGGTCTTTTGATGTGTAATACCATAACGATGTGTAAATTTTTTGACTTCTTCATTTACAAATTCTAATCCATTATCTGTTCGTAGTATTTTTATACCTATATCTATGTGTTTAATCTTTTTGTTCAAGAAATCCTCGAGGCAGGTGACCACTTCACTCTTCATTTATAAAAAATAAACTGCTTTCCAGTGTGAGAAATCATCTTTCAGTAGTAGAAAGTATCTTGATCCTCCATATGAATTTTCTTGCATAGGACCGCAAAGATCTGCATGTATCAGATCTCCAATTTTGTAACTTTTACTCTTGGATGTTCGAAAAGGTAATCTGTGCATTTTCCCAGAAATGCACGCTTCGCAAATAAATTCTTGTTGGTTCTTAAAATTAATTTCTTTCTTTTCTAGAAAGTTTTTTACGTGAAATATGTTCTGATGAGCTAATTTTTCATGCCATTCTTCCAGTATGTTTTTGACAGCTATATTAGAACATTTTTGCTTAGGCTCAATTACTTTGAATTTCGTCTGGAACAATTTGTTTTCTCTTCCTCCCACTGCAACTATATTTCCATTACGCAATAATTTGCAAGTGACGTTATCAGATTTCAGTTTTAGACCTTTGTCTAGAGCTGCACCCGCTGAAAATAAATTGTGTTTAATATCAGGAATATATAAAATATTAAGTATATATCTCTTGATCCAATTGTGTCCATTATAAACTAAAACGTTTATATCTCCTTTTCCTTCAGCGTAAATATTCACACCGTTACCCATACGTACTGGAACTTTCTGCTCGAAGGTTTTAAAATTAATGAACCATTCCTGTCTATTTGACATGTGATCACTAGCACCGGAATCTAAATACCATGCTTCATTCTGTGTATTTGATTCTTTTACAGATGTGAAGCTTGTTCCCACGAGTCCATCACCAACATTTTCATCTTGCGATTCGTGAGTCTTATTCTTCTTTTGGCTCCAACAATCTCGTGCCCAATGACCTGGTTTATTGCACACGTAACATCTGCCTGGTTTCTTTGAACCGTCTTTCTTTGAATTCTCATTCCTTGAGGTATTATTCTTGTCTTTTTTTGAATTATTTTTACTAGCAAGTCTATTTTGTGTGACAAAGGCATTCCCTTCTAATTTTTCTTGTGAGCCAAAACGCATTTCTTCGATGGTTAATCGAGACGTTAAATTCGACAACGTGCTTTCATTTGGATTGGTTGATTTCCATGCACTGATGAAGTGGTTGTAATCTTTCGGTAGTGTCATTAAGATTTTTGTTATTATCAGGGAATCTAACATTTGTTCACCCATATTTTTTAGTTTATATACTATGTCTTCAATTTTTGAGATGTGGGTCGCCATATTGTCTTTTGGATCTTTTTGCATGCTGTACCATTCTTGTTGCAGCATGTGCACTGTGGCGTCTGATTTTTGTTCGTACACTGACAAAAGTTTGTTCCACATATTTCTAGCACAATCACAATTTATTATATGTAATAATTGTTGATCTGCAATTGTCGTTGCAATTACCTTTTGTGCTATATTATCAGATCTTTTCCACGTCTGTAATTTTCTATTATATTCAGTTATTGCTTCTTGGTTCTGAACTGTTGGACTTTCAGGTTTTGTATGTCGTCCATTTACTACACTCCACACATCATTAGAATTTAAAATTACAAGTATTCTCACCTAAAACTTCCATGCAGACCAATTCTCAGCACCTTTTAATTTTGTTATTCGTGCTAGTTCACTCTCCATTGTGTCGTTTTTAAACTTTGCACGTTGGCTGGAAAAAACTTTCAAAATAGAGCTATATTTATTTTTAAGCAATTTCCATACAAAACTTATTTTCCTTTTGCAAATTTGTCAACCAATATATCTGGGCCCATAACCTGATGGTTATAATTTGATAAAAAGATTTTACGTGATTGGATTACAGAAATTTATTTGGATTATTTCTAATGTATTTTACAGAAACGTGGTTTTTCGTATATGTCTCTTTTAGCAGAATGACAACCTAACAATCTTGCCAAGTGAATCTAAAAAAACTTTACATGATTTTATAGTGGGGTGTGTCTAAGCTAAACCGCCAAATTCAATTTTTCAAATCATATTTCTAACAATGCTGCGTATGCATTAATAGCGAAGGACCAGAGTTCTGTCAAATTTGCAAAGAAAACGTTATTGGAAGTTTCTTAAAATATTTATTAAATGTTCGAAAATTCCATAAACGTGTGATAGTGCTTGAACATAATGGGCAGGCGTTTGATCACCAATTTATTTTGAATTGTGTGCTCCAGAAAACAGATATCACACCGGAACTGATCATGCGAGGCACTAAAATTATATTGATGATGATTGGGAATATAAAGTTCATAGATTCCTTGAACTACTTCTCGATGGCACTGTCAAAAATACCACAAGCCTTTGGTCTGGCAGACAAATTTAAGAAAGGATATTTTCCCCACTTATTTAATACAGTCAGAAATGAGAACTATATCGGAAAATTGCCAGCAGTTGAATTCTAGAGTCCAAATACTAAGAATGTTGATGATCGGAAATGCTTTCTACAATGGTATGAGGAACACAAAAACAACGAATTCAACATGCAGCGCGATCTAATAGATTACTTTAAGAGTGATGTAGAGATTTTAGCAGAGGCCTGTCTCAAATTTCGAAGTCTGATGCTGCGGGAATGTAATGTATGCCCATTCGCGGAAGCAGTAACGATAGCATCTGCCTGTAATCTGGTATTCAGACGTAATTTCCTCCGACTGTATACAATCGGTCTAATACCAAAAACAGGCTATCGTGAAGATAAAATTGCATCGAAGGTTGCTATACAGTGGTTGCTTTGGGAGGAAAAACAACGTAAAATAAAAATCCGGCACGCGTACAACCAGAAAGAAGCTGTTATAAAGGGGGTAAAAGTTGATGGCTACTGCGAGGAGACGGGACAAATTTTTGAATTTCACGGCTGTTACTACCACGGTCATCCCGCGTGTCTCACAAAACATAGAGATGGTTGTCTGTATGGAGGCGGAGGCGATACGTTAAATTCTCGATATGATCCAACGCTATTTAAAACTGAAAGGCTTCGATCGTCGGGATATGAGGTAATAGAAAAGTGGGAATGTGAATTCCGAAAAGAAATGTATGCTAACGCGGAAATGAAAAGGTACGTGAGAAACCATTCTGTACTAGTTGGTGCTCCACTTAATCCTCGCGACGCATTTTTCGGTGGTCGGACGGGTAACGCCAGAACTTATTATAAATGTAAGTCAGGAGAAAAAATTAAATACATTGATGTATGCTCTCTCTACCCGTGGGTATGTAAAAACGGAAAATTCCCCATCGCTCACCCGAAATTATATGTTGGTAACCTGGAGTGCTCCAAGTTAAATTTAACAAAAATTGATGGTCTGATTAAATGGAAAATTTTACCACCACAAAATCTGTATCATCCTGTCTTACCGATGAAACAAAACCAAAAGTTAATGTTCTCATTATGCTTCACATGTAGTTTGGAAAAGAGTCAAGAGGATTGTACTCATGAAGAAAATGAAAGGGCATTAACTGGAACATGGGTATTGGATGAGGTAAATAAGGCCATTGAAAAGGGTTACCAACTGCTGGAAATTTATGAAACATGGTCTTATGAGGTACGGCAAAAAAGAGATTGACTCTTCACAGAAATGATGAACAAGTTCCTAAAAATGAAACAGGAAGCTTCTGGATGGCCTAGTACATGTGTTACAGAGGAGGAAAGACATGAATATGCTAAAGAATTTTTTGAGAATGAGGACAAAGTATTAGAACCGGAAAAATAGAAAAAAACCCTGGTTTAAGATCCACTGCTAAGCTGATATTAAATTCATTTTGGGGTAAATTTGGTCAGAGGGAAAACCAATCGAAAACCTCTATAATAACACAGCCAGCTGAATTATATATACTTTTATCGGATCCATTTAAAGGAGTTAATAATATTTTACCAGTTAATGATGAAACTCTGATTGTGAACTGGGAGTACAAAGAAGAGGCTTCAGATACTCTGACTACAATCAATGTATGTATAGCAGCCTGTATTCATATCTGGCGAAATTGGGAGAAAGAGTATTATATTACGATACCGACTCTGTTATATATATTTGCAGAGATGGTGAATATGACCCCCTGTTGGAAATTTTGTTGGAGATATGACTGATGAATTGGACTGTTATGGCATTGGCAGTTATATTGAAGAATTTGTGAGCGGAGGGCCAAAGAACTATGCATACCAGGTATTTTCAACAAAGGACAACAGTCGAAAAATGGTTTGTAAAGTGAAAGGGATTTGTTTAAACTATGAGGTGCCGAAATTGGTAAATTTTGTAAGTATGCGTGACATAATTTTAAACAGCGACGGAGAAGTGAGGCCGACCAAGAACATTTCTTCTAGTATACGGCGCACCGAAGATCATCGAATTCTAACGACACCGGTGGTAAAACAATACAACGCCAGATCAGAAAAAAAGGAAGTTTTTGGAAAATTTTGATTCCATCCCCTATGGGTTCAAACACACCAAGCATTATTAAATAAAAGGACTATTTTTAAGTGTAAATATGTAAATATAATGTTAAATAATATATATCGACTGTCAGAAAGATTATTTTTAAGTATAAATAAAATTGTAAAACAAAATGAGATAAATATTGTTTTCTGATTTAAATCGTGTCTACTTTATTTCTATTGCATTATATTACATACTTTTTCAGCAAGTGGACATTTTGCAGGGTACAACATGCTTTACACCTTTTTGAGCAAGAGAATGCTGTCCCTCAAAAGTATTTAAGTTCGGGTATCAGCAGTACTCTAAATCACATACTATTGCTGCATTTCTGTTGAATATTTCGAACACACAATCGACAATTGGTCCCTGTTGTAAATTTGTGCTAATACCAAAATGGAGATTACGACTTGCACAAAATTTGTAGCATTCCTAATAGCCACTTTAACAGGGGGGCCAGAGCGACTTATTTTTTACAGCCTTTTTTCAGATAGAAAGGCGTTGTTAAAAGGAAGTTCTGATATGGACAGGTCCTGTCGAAATCCGTTCTGATGCAGACAGGTCCTGTTAAAAGGAAGTTCTGATACGGACAGGTCCTGTTGAAATCCGTTCTGATGCAGACAGGTCCTGTTGAAATCGGTTCTGATGCTGACAGGCCCTCTTAAAAGACAGTTCTTATACGGACGGGTCCTGTTGAAATCCGTTCTGATGCACACAGGTCCTGTTAAAAGGAAGTCCTGATAAGGACAGGTCCTGTTGAAATCCGTTCTGATGCAGACTGGTCCTGTTGAAAGCGGTTTTGAGGCGGACAAGTCTTGTTCAAATCGCATCTGATGCTGACAGGCCTTGTTAAAAGACAATTTTCATATGGACAGGTCCTATTAAAATCCGTTCTGATGCAGACAGGTCCTGTTGAAAGCGGTTTTGATGCAGACAAGTCTTGTTAAAATCGGTTCTGATGCTGACAGGTCCTGTTAAAAGACAGTTCAGATACGGACAGGTTCTCTTTTTTTTTTTTTTTTTTTTAAATATGGGAGTTCGGAAATGCACTTTAAGCACGAAGTGTGGGGCTCGTCACATTGACCATACCCACTAAAACCTATCTCCCTCCAGGCTTTTCGACCACCTCGGGACCGCGTTAGCATTACTTCGAGGTGGAGCCTCTGCTAGGCATTATCTGCCGTAAGTTATTCGCCTATCATTTTGAGACGCACTCTTTCCCTCTTCCTGTCTCTATTTATCTACGACTTCAGTAATAGCTCTGCGAATGTCATCCCAGTTCGCTAATGAGCCACACATTGTGCTAATGATGTTGCTAGTATTCACCGTATCACCAACTCTCTCACTAATTGCTCTCCTTTCTTCAATAAAGCGCGGGCACTCGAAAAGGATGTGCTCGGGGGTTTCGTCTGCGCTATTACACTGCCGACAGGACGGTGATGGGTCTTTGTTAATCCTATGCAGGTAACTGCGAAATACTCCATGTCCAGTGAGAACTTGCGTCAACTGGAAGTTTACTTCACCATGTCTTCTGCTGATCCAATCGTTGATGTTCGGGATTAGTTTCTGGGTCCATCGTCCGTTTGGGCTATCATTCCACTCAGCCTGCCATGTCTCGATTGAGCTCCTCCTCTCTCTTTCTTTAATTTCTTTGCGAGAGATATTAGGATTCTGTTTTACGCTCGTATGGATTCGGTAACACTCATCCACCAGAATGTGGAACGGAAGGAGGCCTGCGATTACGTGTGCCGCATCCGAGGATACTGTTCTGAAGGCGCTGATGACTCTCAAAGCACAACGTCTGTGTATCATTTCTGGTATTTTCCGATAAGATTTGCTCTCCAATGCCTTAGCCCAGATAAGTGCCGCATAGAGCATAATTGAGCTGACTACAGTCACCAGTAGTACGCGCTTTTTACTCCGAGGTCCTCCTACTTGCATATTTGGTAACATACGGGATATTGCCGATAGTTTCTTTGCCGCCTTTGTTGTCAAGTATTGCAGGTGGTTTTTAAACGACAATCTATCGTCAATCATAACTCCCAGGTATTTAATTGCTCTCTTCGACTTTACCGTGTGGTTACCGACTCTTATTTCAGCGAACTCCCTGTTCCTTCAACCACTAACAAGGACCATCTCTGTTTTCTGTTCAGCAAGTTCTAGTCCCATAGAGTCTAGCCAACTGCGAACGGTTGTTACTGCTTCACTGGCAATAAGTTCGACCTCTTCCTTTTGTCTGGCCGTTACCATAACGGCCACGTCGTCGGCAAATCCCACAATATCGGAACCATCCGGGAGTGCCAACTTGAGCACGCCATTATACATGATGTTCCACAAGATTGGTCCCAGAACCGAACCCTGTGGGACACCAGAGGTTATCTTGTAAACAGATGTGCCTATCCTCGTGTCATAGAGAAGTAATCTGTTCGATAAATAATCATCTGTAATCTTTAGTAGGTAATCCGGCACTCCCATGCTTCGCTTCGCTGTCATTATGCGAATCCAACTAGCCGAATTAAAGGCATTCTACACGTCCAATGTTACAATGGCACAGTAGCGTCTAGTTCGGACAGGCATCGTGACCGCGCTTCGTGCAACTGACACTACTTTATTGATGGCATCGACGGTAGATCTGGCTTTACGAAAACCGAATTGGTTAGATGCTAAGCCATTTTTGCCCTCAGTGACTTGTGTCAACCTCATCTGTACCACTCTCTCCAGGATCCTGCCGACTGTATCTAGTAGGCAGATAGGCCGACAGGAGGAAGGCTCGCCCGGTGGTTTCCCAGGTTTTGGTAACAATACCAACTTCTGCTTCTTCCACAGTTTTGGAAAGGTTCCTTCTCTGAGACATTCTTGGAAGGTGTCCAGGAAAATGTCCCGGTTTTCCTCTACGGTTGCTCTCACGACATTATTGGGGATGGCATCTAGACCTGGTGCGCCATTTACTTTAGCCTTCTTTGCAGCTATTCTTAGCTCATCAGTCGTGATTGCGGGGATTTGCTCGGGATTTAATCTGTCGATCTTAGTTGTCGGTTTGGGGGGATGCCTCGGGAAGAGAGTGGTCACAATTTCCTGCAACAGGATTGGGCATAGCTCCTTAGGTCCACTTTTCTTTCCGGCTGCCATAATCTTATACGCTGTGCCCCACGGATTTTCCTCTGCAGCGTCAATCAGGTCTTTCAGATACTGTGCTTTGCTGGATTTGATAGCTTTCTTAAGCTTCCCTCTGCTTGCCTTGAAGAGTGTCAGTTTCTCGGCATACTGAGAATTGCCGATAGACCTTTGGGCCTTTCTTCTGTTTTGAGCGCAGCTCTCTGATGTTATCATTCCACCAGTAGGCTGCCTTCCTATTCCTCGCATTTTTGGGCTTCCTTCTCATAGAGGCGTCACATGCTATTTTTATTTGCTTGATCAGGAAGGTAGCCTTCTCTGTTGCCGTGCCTGATATAGTTCTGGTGCTGCAGATGCTTGTACGAATGATTTGTGAATCGAAGCTTTTCGTAACCCATCCGCCTGCGTTCTTACTAGAATGGGAGACCTCTACGCCTTGTGTTTCGATGGTATACAGCAACGCCTGGTGGTCACTTAGAGTAAGTTTTTCACTGACGCGCCAGTCCAGACGCTCGGCCAGAGGGCTGCTCACAAATGTGACATCTATCACCGATGACCTTTCGTTACTTTGAAAGGTGGCAGTGTTTGCAGTGTTGCCCATGGTGACATCAAGACTATCAATTGTCACTAGCAGGATCTGGCCTCTGTTGGTGGTGGATCTGCTGCCCAATCTACCGCCCAAGCATTTAAGTCTCCTGCTATGACTAGTGGTTGCTTTTCCCGCGCGCTCAGCTCCAGGTCCCCAATAACCTCTTGATACTTCTCAAGGGCCCACCTTGGAGGGGCATAACAACTGAAGAAGAAGATACCATTAACTTTCGCCGATACGAATCCTTCTCCGATGATAGCTTCTAGCCGTTGGAAGGGGTATTTTCCGCACACCCATATCGCTGCCCCTCCCTCTTTGTCCGTGATCCAAGTCAAGCTGTTCCTTGGTACTCTATACGGCTCGGATATAATCGCCAGATCGATATTCTCCTCCACCACTCTTTGCGCCAGTAGATCCTGTGCCGCTTCACAATGATTTAAATTAATTTGTATAATTCTCATTATGGTCTGTTTGCTACAGCTCTCCTAAACACCGGGCACCTACTACTACCAGATGCGTGGTTTACATCGACGTCTCGACTTCCTGATTCGGCGCATATCATACATCTAGCATTTCTAGTACACGCCTTCGCTCGGTAGTTTTCTTCTCCACATTTCCATCGTCTGCCTGAGCGATCGGTGTTCGTGCACTCTCTCGCATTGTGGTTATATTCGAGGCACCTATAGCATCTTTTCGGGTGTGACAATTCTTTAACCCGGCAAACGGTCCAACCTATTTTGACCTTGCCCACTTCCAGGACTTTGTTCGCTTGGTCCATCGGTAAGCTGACGCCAGCGATTTGTGTGCCACCATACCCTTTTCGAATCCATTTTACCGATTCAACCTTTAGTTCTCCAAGGGAGAACTGCGTGGATAGGGCGCACTGCACATCTTTCTCAGTGGAAACCTCGTCCATATCCCTGATTATCACCATTCTTTCTTGCTTTAGCGCTTTGACGCTAAAATCTCCACCTACGACTCCCGCTATCTTTTCCTTGTAGCTGGTAGTACTGGAAGTGGCTTTCCTGTTCAGTACAAAGAGCATGCCGCCATTTTGAGTGCATCTTATCTTGTTGACGTTCTCCCCCAGTTCCTTCAGTGATTCATCGCTTTTGATTTTTTTAGGACGTCCGCGTAGGAGATATCACCCACCTTCTCAATCATTATAGCCTCAGGTTTCGAGGGTCTAGTGTTTCTCCTCCTTGCCCGTCTTTTAGTGATAATTTTCCACTCCCCGTATTCCTGTGCTTGGTTCTTGCTTGGTGTCGGGTTTGAGGTCCTTGTTTTATCTTTTACCACTTGTTTCGGCGATCTATTTCCTCTCGGTTTCTTAGTAGAGTTGCGTAAGAGAGTTACTGGTGTCTCCTCGCTGTACACTCTTACCCTTTTTGGCCTAATTGCTGTCTTTCCGTTATTGGCCGTCGCGCTCTCATTGACAGATATTGGCGTCTCTTCTAGGTTTGGCAGAGCCTTCATTATTTCTGTCAGGGAAGTGGATTTCAAGCGGTCAATGCGTTCTCCCCCATTGTGCGCTGCGTGCTCCTGCTCTAAGTTATTGTAGCAGGACTTGATGGAAATTACAAGCCTTTTAATCGCATGATGAACATTGTTCCTGTCCTTAACGTAGTCTTGCAGGTCGACAATTCTCTTCTTTAACTCGTTCATTCTTCTCTGAATCCCGCTGCTTTTAGAGTTCACGGTAACTCTCTGTTGGATCTGTGGTGAGTTCATTTGTGCCTCCGGTTTTGCCTGCTGATTGCCTCTTCCGTTCGGTGACCTTAGCATGACACTGCTCTTCTTGAAGGGGTTAAGCTTAGGGTATTCACTTCTTCCTATAAGGTCTACAATTTCTGTAGCTTCAGTGCTTGTAGTTATATCTGATGCGGCAGCCAAGTTGACCACTGCCGTATCATTTCGGTCGCTGGATATCGACTGATGGGAGCCCGCTTGCTGACTCCCCTTGTCCGCCGGTACTGGGCTTCCGAATCCCTGCACCGTAAAAATATTTCCTGGCTTTGTGATTTCCATTGTTGGTTTTTTAATCGGGGGTTCCTTCCCCTATCAGATTTTGGTTCACGAGTGGTATTTTATTTCCCACTAACCCGCCGGCAAGCCGGTGAGGGCACCCCCTATCCACCACCTGGAGACGCGCCTGGTAGGAAACCTGCAACTCCCGCAGGTACAGGTTCTGTTGAAACCAGTTCTGATGCAGACAGGTCCTGTTAAAAGGGAGTTCTGATACGGACAGGTCCTGTTGACATCAGTTCTGATGCAGGCAGGTCCTGTTGAACTCGGTTCTGATGCAGTCAGGTCCCGTTGAAAGCAGGTCTGATACGGACAGGTCCTGTTGAAATCGGTTCAGATGCGGACGGGTCTTGTTAAAGTCGGTTCTGATGCCGACATGGCCTGTTAAAAGACAGTTTTGATACGGACAGGTCCTGTTAAAAGCAGTGCTAATGCGAACAGGTCCTGTTAAAAAGTAGTTCTGATGCCGACAGGCCCTGTCGAAAAGCAGTCTTGGTGCTGATAAAGGGCGATACAGGTTCTTTCTATCTGACAAAAGGCTGTAAAAATAAGTCGCACTGGTCAAATGCTACGAATTTTGTGCAAGTCGTAATCTCCATTTTGGTATTAGTGCAAATTTACAACAGGGACCAATTGTCGATTGTGTGTTCGAAATATTCAACAGAAATACAGCAATTGTATGTGATTTAGAGTACTGCTGATATCCGAACTTAAATACTTTTAGGGACAGCATTCTCTTGCTCAAAAAGGTGTAAAGCACGTTGTACCCTGCAAAATGTCCACTTGCTGAAACAGTATGTAATATAATGCAATAGAAATAAGGTAGACACGATTTAAATCAGAAAATAATATTTATTTCATTTTGTTTTACAATTTTATTTATACTTAAAAATAATCTTTCTTACAGTCGATATATATTATTTAACATTATATTTACATATTTACACTTAAAAATAGTCTTTTTATATATTAATGCTTGGTGTGTTTGAACCCATAGGGGATGGAATCAAAATTTTCCAAAAATTTCCTTTTTTTCTGATCTGGCGTTGTATTGTTTTACCACCGGTGTCGTTATAATTCGATGATCTTCGGTGTGCCGTATACTAGAAGAAATGTTCTTGATCGGCCTCGCTTCTCCATCGCTGTTTAAAATTCTGTCACGCATACATACAAAATTTACCAATTTCGACACCTCATAGTTTAAACAAATCCCTTTCACTTTACAAACCATTTTTCGACTGTTGTCCTTTGTTGAAAATACCTGGTATGCATAGTTCTTTGGCCCTCCGCTCACAACTTCTTCAATATAACTGCCAGTGCCATAACAGTCCAATGCATCAGTCATATCTCCAACAAAATTTCCAACAGGGGGTCATATTCACCATCTCTGCTTATGTATATAACAGAGTCGGTATCGTAATATAATACTCTTTCTCCCAATTTCTCCAGATATGAATACAGGCCGCTATACATACATTGATTGTAGTCAGAGTATCTGCAGCCTCTTCTTTGTACTCCCAGTTCACAATCAGAGTTTCATCATCAACTGGTAAAATATGATTAACTGCTTTAGATGGATCCGATAAAAGTATATATAATTCAGCTAGCTGTGTTATTATAGAGGTTTTCGATTTGTTTTCCCTCCGACCAAATTTACCCCAAAATGAATTTAATATCAGCTTAGCAGTGGATCTTAAACCAGGGTTTTTTTCTATTTTTCCGGTTCTAGTACTATGTTCTCATTCTCAAAAGATTCTTTAACATATTCATGTCTTTTCTCCTCTGTAACACATGTATTAGGCCATCCAGAAGCTTCCTGTTTCATTGTTAGGAATTTGTTCATCATTTCTGTGAAGAGTCCATCTCTTTTTTGCCGCACCTCATAAGACCATATTTCATAAATTTCCAGCAGTTGGTTACCCTTTTCAATGGCCTTATTTACCTCATCCAATACCCATGTTCCAGTTAATGCCCTTTCATTTTCTTCATGAGTACAATCCTCTTGACTTTTTTTAAAACTACATGTGAAGCATAATGAGCACATCAACTTTTAGTTTTGTTTCATCGGTAGGGCAGGATGATACAGATTTTGTGGTGGTAAAATTTTGCATTTAATCAGGCCACCAATTTTTGCTAAATTTAGCTTGGAGCACTCCAAGTTACCAACATATAATTTCGGGTGAGCGATGGGGAATTTTCCGTTTTTACATACCCACGGGTAGAGAGAGCATACATCAATGTATTTAATTTTTTCTCCTGACTTACATTTATAATAAGTTCTGGCGTTACCCGTCCGACCACCGAAAAATGCGTCGCGAGGATTAAGTGGAGCATTAACTATTTCAGAATAGTTTCTCACGTATCTGTTAATTTCCGCGTTAGCATACATTTCTTTTCGGAATTCATATTTATATTCCCACTTTTCTATTACTTCATATCCCGACGATCGAAGCCTTTCAGTTTTAAATAGCGTTGAATCATATCGAGAATTTAACGTAACGCCTCTGCCTCCATACAGACAACCATCTCTTATTTTTGTGAGACACGCGGGATGACCGTGGTAATAACAGCCGTGAAATTCAAAACTTTGTCCCGTCTCCTCGCAGTAGCCATCAACTTTTACCCCCTTTATAACAGCTTTTTTCTGGTTGTACGCGTGGCGGATTTTTATTTTACGTTGTTTTTCCTCCCAAAGCAACCACTGTATAGCAACCTTCGATGCAATTTTATCTTCACGATAGCCTGTTTTTGGTATTAGACCGATTGTATACGGTCGGAGGAAATTACGTCTGAATACCAGATTACCGGCAGATGCTATCGTTAATGCTTCCGCGAATGGGCATACATTACATTCCCTCAGCATCAGACTTCGAAATTTGAGACAGGCTTCTGCTAAAATCTCTACATCACTCTTAAAGTAATCTATTAGATCACGCTGCATGTTGAATTCGTTGTTTTTGTGTTCCTCATACCATTGTAGAAAGCATTTCCGATCATCAACATTCATAGTATTTGGACTGTAGAATTCAACTGCTGGCAATTTTCCGATATAGTTCTCATTTCTGACCGTATTAAATAAGTGGGGAAAATATCCTTTCTTAAATTTGTCTGCCAGACCAAAGGCTTGTGGTATTTTTGACAGTGCCATCGGGAAGTAGTTCAAGGAATCTATGAATTTTATATTCCCAATCATCATCAATATGATTTTTGTACCTCGCATGATCAGTTCCGGTGTGATATCTGTTTTCTGGAGCACACAATTCAAAATAAATTGGTGAGCAAACGCCTGCTCATTATGTGCAAGCACTATCACACGTTTATGGAATTTTCGAACATTTAATAAATATTTTAAGAAACTTCCAATAACGTTTTCTTTAAAAATTTCAGGTCTATACCCACAGTTTTGACAGAACTGTAGTCCTTCGCTATTAATTCATACGAAGCATCGTTTCGAGAAAATGCACAAATTCGGTTCATGCAATTTTATTGCTTCCCCGTCACCTAGAACTTTTTCTTGACGCGTTTCTAGGTCGTAAAATACGTAAACATTGTTACTTTGATCCATTTTACTCGAATTTGGACTTATAAAGCACAGGTGATTACTCGCCACATGTTTTTGACAGTTTTTACAAAATATTTCCCCGCACACGTGAATTCTGTCTCTTTTACACAGTTTCAGACATTCCATACACCATTTTAGATTATCACAAACACTTTTTACATGATTTTCGTAACATGTAGTTCCTCTAAAATACCGATTGCACGCTGCACAATATTTATTTAAAACACCTTTTATACAGGCCGGGGTCTGTTGACAACATGGACAGGTTCCACCACATCAGTGTTCAGTTTTATGTTCGTACCTTACGTGACACATTTTACAATAATAGCTGCAACAAAAAGCTGCAGTTAGAGAGGTAATCACATTATAATGGCCGTCGTGGTACAATAAGTTTATTCGTTTACCGTCATTACTGCCTTCAAACAATACATCTGGTTATTTTAAAGTTGTTTAAATGATGTTGAAATTTGATTAATTCAGGTATTCCAGCACCTTCCCTGGGTATTTTCATATGACTTTCGGCCAATAGTTTCTCAACAGTTTGTGTTTGTATTTGCCCGTCATTCTATCTAATTTTTTTATACTGAACACTTTTTTTCGCATTTGCTATTGCAACAACTATTGCACGCGGTAAATATAATTTGTATTTATTTTTAATCTGTACTATACCTCTCCGCTTTACACTTTCTTCGTCGAAACTATTATATCCCCGTTCTTGGCCTCTTCCCACAGGCATTTTTACCGATGTTGCAGTTAAGCAAAATCTATCGGTACTCATTCCTTCATGGGGGTCGACTGCATTTAAAATGCTGATATACAATACCCCGCAGCGTAATAGTACTCTCATTCAGAGTATAACCTCAGAACCTACAACAACTAAGCCGCAGCTGCCGCTAATAAATAAAACATACTTGAGATCTCTGGGGCTTACATTAAAATAATGAATGATTTATTATAAATCTCGAGTGGTGTTAGCTATGATAACAGCATTGTGAAAAAGGAATTTCGCAGCTACTCAAGTAGTATACCTAATCGGGTTCTGCGACATTGGGGTGAGGGGTTCCGGGGGGAAGTACCTGGCCAGGGGGGACTTGGTACATATATTTGCTAGAGGTGGGGGTGTGTATGTGCTAGAGATGGATGTGTGTATGTGCTAGGTGTGTGTATGTGCTAGATGTGGGTGTATATGTGCTAGGTGGGTGTATGGGCTAGTGGTGGTATGTGCATGCGCTAGAGGTGTGTATGTGCTAGAGATGGATGTACTTCCTCGCACTTAAAATACTAAAATCGGAGTGTACCATAAATACTAAAATCAGAAATGTGTATCATGCTATCTTCCTCACACTTAAATACTAAAATCGGACTGTACCAAAATGATCCAGAATCGGTATAGCTTTTTACATTTTTTAAATATACTTATTTTGTATGTATGTTATGTCAGGGGGTCGTAGCTCAATTAGTATCGGATTTATATACGGTGCCCTGGCTTTTAAATCGCAAGTTTGAATCTTGGTCCAGGACATGAAAGAAAAAAATTTCTTTGCAGGTAAGTAGAAAGAAAAAAAAAATTCTTCACCCCTTATCGGTATACAAGGTGATCCAACTTCAATTTCCGAACTTTAAAGCGAATTAAAACACATAAATTTAATGAAATATACTTATTTTATTTTGTTAATCATAAATGCTATGTATTCATTAATTATGGAAAAATAATATCAATTAAATGACTGTCTCTAGGCCTTCTGCAGTAGCCAATCCTTTCGAGATAATTTTCGATGGTTTTTTTCGTAAATTTTCTATGTAGACCATTGACCAATGTGGACCATTAATGTGGACCATTAAAAAAATTTTATTCAGTTAATTAGGAAAAAATATTTTATTTTTATGGTCTTATAAAACATTAGAAAAAATTTTTATCTTCGCACTTATCAGATAAGTAGAAAAAATGCATTTTATGAAATGTATGTGAACCATTAAAAAAATTTTATTCAGTTAATTAGGAAAAAATAAAATATATTTAAAATCGTTATCTTTAACTTTATTGTGGTTTTTATAAAATATTTTTTTGGGGAGGAAAGTTCACAAAAGTATATGTTTTTCTAAAGAATGATTTTATGCTATATAAAGTACCAAAACTATTTTTCTTAATTTTATTGTTTTTTGTGTTTTTTTACGATTGCGGTTTTTATAAAATATTTTTTTGGGGCGGAAAGTTCACAAAAAGTTTATGTTTTTCTAATGAATTATTTTATGCTATATAAAGTAAAATTGTTTTTTAATTTTTTTATGTGAAAAAATTGCCGCATCATTTATTTAAATTAGATAGTTAAATTTTATTATCGAATTTTTTATAGTGTGCTGAATCATAAAAAAAGTGTATTTAAGAATTCATTTGCTTTTAATTTAACAAAATAGTATTGATACTTTCATACATGTAAGTTGTTTTCGAATTTTAAAAAATAAAAAATATTACTTAACTGAAACATTTTATTACAGTGGAGACAAAAATGGCACCAAGAGATCCAAACATTTTAATATTACGTGAAGAAGAAGAAGAAGATGAAGAAGATCGAGCTGTCAGGGTCTCTAATGAATTAGAAAGAATGCATAGGACCATACAATGTTTACGTGATGAATCAATGAGGACCCAGCTTTTATGTAATGAAACACTATCAACAATATCTGAAGAAGAAGAAGAAGAATCGTTTACATCTTCACCACCACCTCCATCTCCAAATATTGAAGCAGAACATAATAACATTGAGGAAATGCAACCAGTAAACTTAGGTGATAATGAATTCCCTGAGTTTTATACAATACCCAGTAGACCTGTCGTGATTGATTTAAGCTATTACACACTTAATAATCAAATTTATTGTCTTTATTGTATAGATAACAGTATTACTTTTTATAATTATATAAATGAAAGAATAACTTTTAATAATTTTAATGCTTATAATACATTTTTAACATCTATAGAAAATGTTTGCTCAACATGTAGACAAATGTATTATTCAATTGTTTTGTAATAAAAAAATATATATAAACATAAAATATGAAATGTTTATTATTATTATACTATTTCAGCCTTATCAATCCAAGAATTGTGTTCTGAATTAAATCTCAACCATTTAACATATACTTTATTGCGTTGTTTCTTTATGATTTTTTTCAATTAAAAACAAATATCTGAATATTTTGCTTTATGTATAGCCAATCCTTTCGAGGTAATTTTCGATGGTTTTTTCATAAATTTTCTATGTAGACCATTGACCAAGAAAAAAATTTTGTTCATTTAATTAGGAAAAAAATATTTCAACATTTACCAAAAAATATATTAAAGACTTTTAAAACTAGTTTTCTTAATTTTATTGTTTATTTTTATGGTTTTATAAAACATTAGAATATTTTTTTATCTTCGCTCTTATCAGATAAGTAAAAAAATGTTTTTTATGAAATGTATGTGGACCATTAAAAAAAAAAAAAAATTTTATTCAGTTAATTAGGAAAAAATATTTTAGCATTTTTTCCAAAAAATATATTAATGATTTCTAAACTAGTTTTTAGAATTTTTATTGTTTATTTTTGCAGTTTTTTATAAAAAAAACATTAGAAATAAATTGTTTGAAGGTATAATATTATGCTATATAAACCTAAAAAATAATTTTATTTTTGTATAAGCAAACCAGAAGTTTATTTAAACAGTGTTAAAAAAGTCCAAAATTTTGAAGTTTTTATATATATTTTTAAAAAGTCTTTTAAAAAAACAAAAAAAATTACTAGCGAAATCATTCAAAAACAAATAATAACATATAATTTATTGGATCAAAACGGAATGTATCAAATACTTTCTGCCCAAAAATTCGAATGCAGCAAACATTTATTGTTAGAATTGCCTAACAATATATTATTTCTAAGCGATAAATAATTTGATGTTTACCAAAAATATATTGCACAATTTAATGAGAAAACAAATATGTTTGTGGGGTTAAAGTATAATAAATTAAAAGTGTATGAACTTTCAGATAATGATGATGATGATGATGATACTCCAGTGAAGAGGAGTATAATTATGATGGAGGAGCAGCCGTACGAAAACAATTGGAGGAAGCAGAAATAATAAAAATTAGATTAGCATAGTTTTTATTGTTATATTTTTTAAATAATTATATATATATATATAAAACTAATTGTAAAATACATTTTTTTTATGTTAAGAATTTTATAACAAAACAAAAAAATTTTTTATTTTTTAAAATATATATATTTTTTAAACAAAACAATTTTTATTTTTAATTAAATAAAAACTTTTTTTCCTCAAAAATTACAGGGGTTATGAATTTTACTCTTGAAAATGTTTTTTATGGTTGTTTTTTTCACTCTGGTGCTTGTGATTCAATTGTTTTGTAATAAAAAAATATATATAAACATAAAAAAATGAAATGTTTATTATTATTATTATACTATTTCAGCCTTATCAATCCAAGAATTGTGTTCTGAATTAAATCCCAACCATTTAACATATACTTTATTGCGTTGTTTCTTTAAGATTTTTTCAATTAAAAAAATATCTGAATATTTTGCTTTATGTAATTCCATTTCGTAAAATGCTCCTTTAATGCGCTGCGTTTTATAATCTTCTAACAGATATGTTATTGGATTTGTATTTTGAATTTTAATAATTTTAAAAATTTCTGTTGTCCAATTTGGTGTATAACCCTTTTCAAAAATAAGTTTATATTTGCTAATTCGAACGAGATCACCTATTTTAAACTTTGATTTTGGTATTATTTTAATATGATTATAAATTGTTGAAAGTATTTGTTTCTCATTTTTATCATTAACATCACTAGGACGCATTTTTATTGTGCGATGTTTTGTGTTATTATATTTATTAACTAATTGTTTTATTATATTAACCCAGCGGTAAAAACCTTTCATACTAAATTCTTTCCACATCATGCTCTTCAAAGTTCTATTGAATCGTTCTACTATTGATGCTTTAAGTATGCTATAGCTAGAGTAATTATTAATTTTGTGTTTATTCATTAAATTTTTAAAATCTTTATTGAAGAATTCTTTTCCATCATCAGTTTGTAAATTTTTAGGAATGCGACCTTCTTTGAAAATAGAATTGATTGCTTCCATTACTCGTTTGCCAGTTTTGTTTTTAATGGGAATTGTCCAAGCATATTTTGAAAAAGTATCAATAACTGTGAGTAGAAAACGATAACCATTATTTTCAGATGCATAAGTACCCATTTCAACTAAATCAGCTTGCCTTAAATCATCTAATCCTTTAATAATAACATGACGCCTTTTAAAATTCCTTCGAGCAGATTTATGAAGTTCTTCAACTAATTGTCTTTTGATGCTCTTTGTTTTTGCAGTCATATGTTGTTAATGTTTGATCTTTTATTCATTATAGATGTGATTGAATGAAATAAAATATTAAGTTGCAGATACTTTTATAGACTATTAATTTTTACTTATTTGTGAAGGTTGCATAATGTTATATTTTAATTTTTTTTTCTTTATCAACATCATTTGTTTTTTTCATATCCGGTAAAGCAGCATCCTCAGTTACAATTGTTATGTCTTTCAAAAAATTTTTCATTTCTTTATCAATATTTTTTTTCATATTTGACAATGCATTGTCAGCTAAATTTTTGAATTCACTATCTATTTTGTTCAAAACTGTTTTCATTTCTCCATCAACATAACTTTTCGTATTTGATAATGCATGTTCAGCTAAACTTTTGAATTCATTATCTATTTTGTTTTGCACATCCAACACTATTTGATTTTGAATTATTATTATTTGATCATCTACATAATTTTTTCTTGTAGCATCCCCCTCATCTACAGGTGCACCTAAATTCTTAATTAGCTTTAATTTTAAATCATAATGTCCATCTTCTGTTAAAAAAAAACCTTCACCCTGTGGACCACGTTCACCAGGTGATCCTCGTTCACCATGCGGACCAGCTATACCTTTATTAGAAAATCGACCGAACTTATCAATGGACATTCTATGAATATTATAATATTGTTTTAAAATGATTTATTTATGTATAATATTAGCTTCTTTCAATTCTTCAATTATTGATATAATTTCATTATTATGATTGTTATGTCCTGCATTCTGTGATGCTATTAATAAACGTAATCGATTCACCAATTCATTTGGATCATCCCAATAAATATATTCTTTAGGGTTTTTAGCTAATAACATAGATAATCCCTTTCCTTTGCCAACCATAATTTTACGGAAAATATTTTGATATTTGTAACTTCGATTTCCATTAATTTGATTGTTTTCATCATAATCTCGTTTGTGTGCACTGGGATCAGTTAAAATGCTTTTATAATTTTGTAGATCATGTTTTGTATATGATCTTGGATGTGTAACAAAAACTAATTCATATAATCCTTTTGTACTATTATAATTTTTCTTGTTTATAACTATATTGTTTTCATCAAATTGAATAAAAGAATTACCAATTTTAAAATTTTCCTTATCGTTATCAAAATAAGCGCCATATATTTTATCAATTGTTCTTAAATCTTTAAAATATTTATTTAAATATTCAGACATTAACCGATTTTGCTTGTGATATTTTTTCAATTCCTTAGGTGTTAGTGGTGTTGAGTCAGATGATGTTGAAAATGTTAATTTTTTAGGTTTAGATGTAGAACTATATAATTTGTGCTTTGGTGTTGTCAATTCTTCTTCTTCTTCTTCTTCTTCTTTAAAATCTATTAGTGTACTTTTATCTATTTTTTCACTTTTTATTTCCTGTTTACCATTTTTTTTTATTGATTCTTTTTTTAATTCAAACGTTTTTTCTTCATCTTTTTTAACAAGTTCTTTTAATGGATCTGTAATTGGTTTGAATACATTTTTTAATTGACTTTCAGTTTCAATTCGACCAGATTTTAAGATTTTATATTTTTTTCGTATATTATTGCGTGTTTTTATTATATCTTTCATCAGCTGTTTATTCATGATGTATCAAATAGTTTTAAACAGATCTGTAGATTTACTTTAACAGACCTGTATGAATTTTAGAACAGATCTGTATCGTTTCTCAACAGTGATCTATAACTTATGAACTGCTTTCTAACAATTCAAATGCTTTTTATAATATTATGAAAGTATCGAAACCTTTTCGATAACGTCCTAAATGTAATGGACTATCTTTACCAATAACTAAAAATTGATATTTATCTTTCCAACATTCTATGCATGCGTTGCGAAAATCATTAAATGATATATCAGTATTCACATGATCATCATAAATATGTTTTAAGTTTAGATTATCTTGCTTAAATATTACCAAAAGGTTTGCGTTATCACGAATTAAATGTTTTGGTATACGTGTATATATCTGACATAAATAGAAACTATCAATATTATTATGACGTCCCATACAAAAGTATGACCTCACATTATTTTGCTTATCACATGCAATATCATCAAAAATAAAGATAGAATTGGACTTAGCCTCCTCTGGTGAAATAACATCACTATTATGTGAAAATGTATAATATCCTAAACCAATTATTGGGGATATTACACGCTTCAAATATTCATACTTTGGTTGTTGTAAAGATTTTGAATATATGTAAATATTTTCAAATTTAAGACCAGTAGGTTGTTCCAATAAACTTATCATAACATTAGTCTTACCACAATTTGATGGACCAATAATAATACCGCGAATATTATTAGGTAATAATGATCCATGTTTTCTTTGCTTATTAACAGGAATTATGTCTGCATTCCTGATTGGGAGTGATTCTTGTTGCTTAATTAATCGCATAATGTGATATAAAAATTAAAAATGATTTTTTTTTATTATAAATACCTGCGTTTATATAGTTTTTCACACATTTTATTAGAAACAGTTGCATGTATAAAATGCTTGATTATAATAATAAACTTGTCAGAAATCATAAAACACACCAAGGGAAAAGTTTGGTTAATAAGATAGTTAATAAATTGCTATTTGAATTACATTTACCTGGATATCAATTTTGTGGACCTGGAACGAAGTTACAAGAAAGATTAACAAGAGGTGATGTTGGTATAAATTTACTTGATAAAGCGTGTAAAGAACATGATATAGCATATTCTAAATATAAAAATTCTGAAAATCGACACATAGCAGATCGTATCTTGGCATCTAAATCTTGGGACAGATTTAAATCAAAAGATGCTAGTTTAGGTGAACGTTCCAATGCATTACTCGTAACAAATTTAATGAATGCTAAAGTCCAATTAGGAATGGGTTTTAAAAAAACAAAAAAGGGGAAGGTGCTAAAAAACACCAAAGGTTTGTTTAAAAAAGCTGTTCGAAATGCACAAAAGATTTTAAAGTTGAAAAAACCAGAAAATGTAAAAGATGCAATTAAACTTGCGATTGCTTCATCCAAAAAAGTAATCAAAAGGAAAAAGAATGTCAATACTCCACGTATAATTCCAATACCAAAAGTTGGAGGAATTTTAACATTTCTCGTTCCACTTTTTGCAGGACTTTCAACAGTAGGTGCTTTAACAGGAGGTGCAGCCAAAATAGCGAAAACTATCAACGAAGTTAATAGTGCAAAGAAACAATTAAGTGAAAGTGAGCGTCATAACAAAACAATAGAATCGATTTTATTAAGTAAAGGTCAGGGTTTATATTTAAAACCATATAAAAAAGGTTTAGGTTTATATTTAAAGCCGCAAACAAAAAACTATTAAAAATGCTACCCAAGAGAGGTTTAAATGAATTGGATTTTAAGAAATATGGAAAACATTTATCGCATTTTAGAGGAGTATTTATGCGTGATAATTTACCCAAGAAACCTAGAAAATATGAATGCGGTATTGTGAATTTAGATATTTCATCAGGGCCAGGTACACATAGGGTAGCATATAATAAAAATAATACAGATATTAAATATTTTGATAGTTTTGGAAATTTAAATCGGCCATTAGAAATTATCAATTATTTAGGAAATAATATAAAATATAACTATAAGTGCTTTCAAAATAGTAATTCAGTGATTTGTGGACATTTATGTTTAGATTTCTTGTACAACCGTTTTTTGAGCAAAAAATGAATAAATATTAATTTTACACACAAATTCTTTCATTTATTTATCTATCATCATGTCATTAACATTATCTCTTACTCATACATCTGTACTTACAGCAACATATTTCCCGCCAATAGATTTACATACTGAATATGTATGCGGGTTAGTTGATTTTCATACATACAATTCTATACCCAATATTTATAATAGAAATAACTTATTTCATATTGGAAAAAAGAAAAAAGAAATAATAATTAAAATTCCTGAAGGGTCTTATGAAATTGATGATATAAGTAGATATTTAAAGGCAGAACTGAAAAAAAAATATTGAAATTTCTTTGGTAGCAAACAAGAATACTTTAAAAAGTGAAATCTTAGCTTCTGAAGAAATAAGATTTAATAAACCTAATTCCTTTGGAAAACTTTTAGGATTTAGTAAACGTGTTTTAGCTGCTAATATTAAGCATGAATCAGACTCAGCTGTAAATATAATCAAAGTGAATTCAATACATGTTGAATGCGATATAATTGCTGGTTCATATATTAACAATATACCAGTTCATACATTACACGAATTTTCAGTTGATGTAGGGCCTGGCTATAAAATAATTGAAGTTCCACGAAATCTTATCTACTTTCCGGTGAATGTTAAACAAATAATTTCTATTACAATTAAACTTATTGATCAGGACAAAGATTTAATTAATTTTAGAGGAGAAACAATTACTATAAGATTACATTTGAAACCTTTAGCATGTTGATATTTAATGAGAAATGCAAACAAGAAAACAATAATTTTACCAGTGCTAATACTTCTTTATTAGTATCAACATCAACACCATCACCACCATCATCATCATCATCAACACTACAAAAAATAAAAGCTTTAACATCTACAAATTAAAAATACTTAGAAGCACTAGGTTTTCGATTAAAAAAATCAAAATGAGCGATATATTGAATATTACACAGGGTGTAAATTATGATAATAAGATATCAAAATATGATTATAATACATATTCCCCTTTTTTAAATTCATTTGAAAATAATGATGAAATAAGAATTTGTGTACAACATCAGGATTTGTATGTTCTACCGAGTGAATGTTTTATTTATATTGAAGCAGCTTTAATGAAACCAGATTTAACAATTGTAGAAAACACGACTAACTTAGTTAACAATGCTATAGCTTTTATGTTTAATGAAATTCGTTATGAGTTAAATGGTGTGGAAATTGATCGAAATAGAAATGTAGGTTTGACGTCAATATTAAAAAATTATATATCTTTGAATCCAGATGAAAGTAATGCATTATATAATGCATGCTGGTCACCTAAAAAAGCACTTGTTAAAGGTGTGCTTAATTTTTGTGTTCCACTAAAATTACTACTAGGATTCGCTGAAGATTACAAGAAAATTGTTATAAATGCTAAGCATGAGTTAATTTTAACTCGTAGTAGAACTGATTATAATTCTATAATTTCCGCAACAGATGATGAATCAACGCTTAGAATTTTTAAATTGCCATGGAGGCTTCCTCATATAACTGTTTCTGATACAGAAAAACTTAAATTACTACAAATACAAAATAATGCACAACCAATTCAAGTTTGTTTCCGTAGTTGGGAAATGCATGAATATCCCGTATTACCAAAATCATCACAACATATTTGGACTATAAAAACATTAACTCAACTAGAAAAACCACGCTATGTTATTGTTGCATTCCAAACAGATCGTCAAAATAAAAAAGATGCAAATGCAAGTGTATTTGATCATTGTAATATTACTGACCTGAAAGTGCATTTGAATTCAGAAATATTACCATATGATGACTTAAATATTAAATTTAGTACTGATCGATTTGCTTTGCTTTATGATATGTATAGCAAGTTTCAAAAATCATATTATAATCGAGAAAGTCAACCTTTATTATCCAGAGAAGATTTTAAAACTCTTGCACCAATTGTAGTAATAGATTGTTCACATCAAAATGAATCAATAAAATCTGGACCAGTCGATGTAAAACTTCAATTCAAAACTGAAAGCAATATGCCAAATACAACAGCAGCATATTGCTTACTAATATGATCGTATAATTGAATATAATCCATTTACTGCTGAAGTTAAGAAAATAATTTAAGAAATAAAAAATTGTTTAATGTAATTAAAAAACAAAAAATTAAAGCTTTTTTTTTATAATAAAATATCATATATATATATACAATAAATGTTGGTTTTTTAATTTGATATTTTATTTACTTTTTTTTGTAAATCCACAAAACGATTTAGCATTTTTTCTTGAACATTTTGTAGAGCAGTTTGCAAATCTGTTAACTTTATTCTAATTTGATTATATTTCTCCATCCTTTCTTCTTCACATTTTTTTCGTAATTCTTTTTTTCCTTGTTCAAGCCCCATTGTATTTATTGTATTTAAAATATATTCTTTTCCATCAGTTGGTAATGACTCTATACTTATTTTTTCTCGTTCCCAATCCTCAATATCTCCAAATGGACATTTAGCAGTAAAATGATTACCTGATCTATTTCTACGTACACCTTCTTGAGAAATTCCTACGAGTGTTATTTCACCACCATATACATCTATTTGAACATGATCCCATGGTTCAAAGTTAAATTCGTTAAAATGTGAAATATTACGTCCCATTCTTAAACTGAATACAAGATTTTTCCAGCCATTCTCTGCAGTCATATATATTTCTAATAAATTTGTATCAACAGTTACGTTTAGAATTCTGAAACTAACCCATGCACCTTGACAAATGCAATAGTTATCATCTTCTTTTATTGTGTCAACCCAAAACATGGTAACTATGCAAAATACTCAATACAACTACATTCTTTTATTAATGTTATTCAATATATATTATATAAATCTAAGGACTTATAGCAAATTATATATTCGTTTTTAAATAGTTGATATTGAACAGTCAAAGAAACAACAACATCGTTATTATTATCTTCATAATGATAAAACTTTTATATATCATTTTATTATTAGCTGTGTGTGCAGTACATATTAATAGTGATCCAATACCTATAAATTTAAATACTGATGATGGAAAAACGGGAAATCTTAAATTTGATTTGCAGTTACCAAATAAAGATATTATTCAAATTGCATTATCTTTTAAATTGTTAAACATTACTCAAAATATTACTAAGAATGAAGAAGAAGGAAGTATAACATCAACAACAACAACAACACCAATAACGTCAACTGATTATCCAAAACCAAAACCCAAACTAGTGTCAGTCAAAGAAGCTATAGAAGGTTTTAGGCAAGATTTAATAAAAAAAGAAATTGAAATAGCTGGAATTATTGAACGCCAAAATATTTTTTATAGGCATTTTAAATTGGACTTTGATGAAGATAAAACTTTAACTATTCGATGTGAATATGATACCAATTATAAAAAACGTACACTAAGCATAGCATGCTTTGAATATCATGAATTTGAAACGGAACGAATTTTAAGTAATGGTGATGTTGAAATTATTAAAAATTATCCAAATTATAAATCTGATGTTGAGTATGTAAATTTGAAAAATATGAAGCAATCATATCAAATGATTATAACATAGAAAATTGTATACGATTTTTTTTAAAAAAGTAAATAAATAAAACAATGTTTTTTTTTTAAGCAATATATAAAAACTGATTTTTTATTCTCTAATATTATAATGACCCCATGGCAAAGTATCTGTTGAATGATTTATCGTACATCTTTTATCATCATGTGGGCTTAAAGCTATTTTAGTTTGATTTATTGTATAAACTTAAGTTTATTACTTTTTATACATTTTTGATTGGTTACAATAATTTCATTATTTTCCAAGCAATTAATATAATCATTAAAAGTTATTTTTCGATTTACTACATAATTTTTTATGCCTTTAATTTTTTTAATATCTGAATGTCCATCAATTTTAATACTATACATTTTTGATCGTAATCCTACAAAATCTGTCATTATTCTACCATTCATTTCAGCTTTCATTAAACCAATCACTTTCTTATTAACACGTGGTAAACCAAATTGATTGTTTTCGCTGTAATCGCTTGTATCAAAATATTTAATATTATTTTTCATTATTTCATAGAAGTTTTTACCCTTGATCTCGTAAATTAATGAATCTGTATCTGTATATAACAATTTACAATTCGTATTTAATTGATTATGCATGAAATTATAGTGAAAGTCGTATAGACGAATTTTTGATATATCTAATATCGCCATCCCTATGTATAACGGTTTATTGAATACTACTTCAGTTTTATTTAATTCAACAGCAACAAGATTTTCATCAAATATTGATAAATTTTTAACATTTGGTTTAGCTACTAAAACTTTTGCACCATACCGACCAAACCATTTTGTAACTATTTTAATGTTACTATAATTTCGAACATTTTCCATAGTTTTTCCATACTCAGCATTGTTTATCAGTTTATAATAATTTTTTTCAAAATCATTTTTTGCATTTTTACGCATATTAGTGTTAAAATCAATATATGGTTTCAACCATGCTGATTGATTAAATTTAAGAACTCTATGTATTTTTTTTAAAATAAGTCCCTGTGATAAACATTGTTTAAAATTACGATAATGTATTACATATTTATTTATTGAATGTAATGTTGCTAACAATTTTTTTTTGTTTAGATCCTCTTGGTGTACAATGTAAAGGACAGAATGGTAAATCTTTATGTTTATCATGTAATTGTTTTGGATATTCTAGATCCACTTCTAATATATAACATACAGGTGAATCATCTTGAATTTCATAAATATTTATATTAGTATTTGTCCATTTAAATCCACCAGTTGGTAAATGCTGTGACATAGCCCATCCATACAAATTATTTACATCATAATATATTAAAAATTTTGTTTCCAGATTAGGATTGTAATTAATCATGTATTCATTATTTGCTTTACTATAGCGATTGGAACATTGACTTAAACCCCCACGAATTCCACGCTCTATAAATAATAACATATCAACATTTGTTAACAACTCCAACTTTACACCAGTATATTTAAGCATAGCATCCCAAGTATAACCAGGTATTGTATAATAATGTGCTGGATCTAAACCATATGCTCTGATGCATCCATTTCGAAAATTTTCAAAAACGCCTGCTAAAAGAAGAATATCCGTTTTCAAATATAAATCTGAATTCTCTCCTAATGTATTAATATGAAAGAGTTGCCATATTCTTTTCGCATGTTCATAATCATTATATGATATATTTAAATCAGTTAATTGATTGTAAAACAAATTTTTTGATGGTAATTCGGTATAGTCTAATTTTTCCCATGAATCAATAAAATCATATGGGAATACACCTTTCTTCGTTAACAAATGAAATTGTTTTTCATTTAAGTTGCCCCATTGTTCTTTGCTAATTATGAAATCATCATTATTTAAATATGAAGATAATTTATCTAATGACGTACTCCTGAAACGAAAAGAGTCAATAAATCTTAATTCTATCTTCTTTTCAAAATCAAAAAAATATTTTGAAAATGATATATATTTCTCTTTATTAATCGGTAAAAGTTTTACTTGTCCCTCAAATGTTGTAGCGACTTCTTTAGTAATAAAATGGGCATCATATCCCGATAAATTATGAAATATTACTGGAATTTTATATGTATGTTTGTAGTTTAAGTTGCATGATGTATGAGCTGGACCTCTATATTTTCCAGTTAAATGACAACGATCTCGTACACGTTTCTCATTTAAAATAAAAGGTTTAGCGCATATGTGACAGTTTCCAATTCTTTGTTGCTCCATTTCAAATTCTGTAAGATTATTCATTGGAATTATCGTTCTAAGTATGTTTTTAGTGCGTTCAACAATTTGTTGTAATTCTTTTGCAAACCAAAGACAACAATCTGTACTGCGATATGATGCATAATATGATAAACTTTTATTATATGAGCAATGTAAATAATACCCTATGCTATATACTTCATGTTGTTGAATTTTTTTTGAATGGTTTGTATCACTTGGTATACAGGGTTTTAATATTGATTCTAAGTCAGCATAAACACAGAATGGTACATACTCCGCATATTTATAATTTTTAAATGACAACCATTTATTTTCACAATTAGGAAGCACAACTTTACATTTATTTTGTTTTTCACAACCTGAAACATGAATATTAAGTTTTTCTTGCGAAACAAAGTAGCAAAGGCATCTATCACATATATATTTGGCTCTATTAGGTTTAGATAATTGAGTAGAGCAATGTCGCGATAAATTTTTTATCCAACAAAAGTGATAGATAATTATGCCGTTATCATTATTATCATCATCATCATCATCATCATCTTCTTCATTTTGATTCTCTTTATAATTATTTTGTATCATCAAAAGATTAACATGCGTATTTCTCTTATGCTTAGCTAAACGTACTGGAAGAGTCATAAACTTCTTATGTTTCTCTAAAATAAACACATTTATTGAAATATCATTCTGTTCTTCAAATTTATTTATTTGATTTAAAGTCATAGGAAAATGAATATCCGTTAAATTGAATAGATTTAAATAATTTGGATATGATGATACAAGATTATAATGACTCGATGATGGATAAAGAGCAGAAACCACCGCCCATGCAAAACAAGCATTATCAGAATTTTTTACGTTTATACAAGCATGTTTCAACTGAATTTCTTTTGGAAGCTCAATATATGAAGATCTACTAAATTCTTCAAACTTATTAATATTAACTACTAAATGAATTATTGAGCTTAATCCCCAACCACTATCACATTCTTGAAATTCTTCCAAATCTTTTAATATAGTCTGTTGAATGTTTATCTCATACCATTCTTCTAAATTGGTAGTTGCATCAATACTATTATATTTTGTATTGAAATGTTTCAATTCTTCTTTGATTTCATCATTTTGCATAACATAAAATTCGCAGTAAAGAATTGCATTCACTTTAATTGTATGATGAATCCTTAAAGTTTTTAATATTTTTTTAATGACTACTTCTGATGCATCTTTTAAAAATAATTTTCGATCAATTTAATTAAAATTTGTTATAACACCTCTTTGTATTCTTTTAGAAAACGCCGACTCTAAATCTTTCCATATAAGATAATTTTGATTATCTTCAGTTTCCAAAGTTCCTCCTTGATGATGATGATGATAACATTTCCCTTTTAAACTTATTAATTGTGCCAGACAATTTTCTAAGTGACGTTTTGCACAAGGAAATATATTGCTTGTCTTAAGTTCATTTTTTATTTTCCTAATAGCTGCATTACATTCCTCAATTAAATCTGGACAAAAAATGAATTGTTTCAGTTTCAATTGGTATCTAATATTTTTCACAACTTCACTATAACACTTATTATTATTAGACATTTTTGAATACACTTTACTTGTGAAAAGAACTAATTTGAATGACTATTCAGTTTAACAGACACTTTCCTTATAAATTTATAAAACATTCATTATTTCAAATTCAAAAAAAAATGTATGTAAGATTAGTATCTTTCAAGCAATCTTTCTGATTAGTTGTGTTTTTACATTTCGCATAAAAAATGACTAATAATTTAAGAAAACTACGTAATCGTCCATCAAAACAACAAAATAAATCCAATGAAATGGAAATACAAAATCGAAAAATTAATGCAAATAAAAAATATCGTGTAAAAAGAAAGGAAATGGAACAAAAATATAAGGAAGAAGAAAAGCGATTATCAGCTGAAAATAAACGTTTGAAAAGTGAAGAAGAGAAATATGTCAAAATCGAATCAAAATTGCAAGAATATTTGCGGCAGTTATTCAATAAGAAATAAAACAAATAATATATATGTATATAAAATACAATGTATAAGTTTTTTTATTTTTTCAATAAAAAATTATAATACATAATTTTTTTTAGGTTTTTTATTAATAAAAAAATTTATTTTGTCATCTTAATTTATCAAGTCTTAAATTAAATGAATTTCCACATGGACCTGTATTTTGTAGTGTATATTTCATTTCACATATTTTACCAATCGCATTATCTGATAAAGTGTTGTATCTCATTGGTAGAAATATGTTTTCTTCTTCATCTTCATCATTTTCCACTGTTAAAAAAATTCGTTCTACATATTTTGTTAACATACGTTGCGCATTAATGATTAGATATGGATAATTCAATTTCATATCTTTTACATACAGTAATTCTTTAAATTCACGCAAATTAAATTCCTCCTCAACTGACATTTGAGACTGTTGTTCTTGTTGTTGTTGTAGAGGTTTTTGTTGTACAGGTTGATGTTTTAAAGGTTGTTGTTTGTTCATTTTTTAAAATTCACTCTTTTTTTGCTTTTTCACTTGTTAAACTCGTCACTGCTTCACTTATACTGTAATCAATGTTAATTCAAAATCCTCTTTTTATAGGTAAATTTAACTTAATAATAATAGTAAAAAAACTTTTTTTATTAAAAGAAGGGGAAATATTCAAAATTTCGCAAATATTACAAAAATCTTGTTCTATATATTTTTTCACGATGTTGGTTATCTAATATAACATTTGTTATGTAACAAAACATTACCTACATCCTCCAAAGAGTAACGCACTTCGCAACAACATGTTTCTTGAAACTAATATGTTTCTGAAACTTCAAATGTTGTTGTAAACCAAAAATGTTCCGCAACATTTTTGAGAGCAATAATGTTTTCTGTAAACTAAAAAGTTTCGGAACATTATTTACTTCTTCAGCGGAAATTGTACTTTGCACTATCAGCAATAAAATTAACGGAAAATAACCAATTGCGAAATGCATTAACCTTTGGTACATTTCGAAATTGATGTTGAAAGTTTCCAAATCGAAAGTAAATCAGGACGGTTGCAACACAGCAACGTTTCTGTAACTTAAATGGAACACTAGGTGCAAAGTACGTAATTTTCTAGCTATAAAAAGGCTGCTTTGAATAATCAAAAGGCAGTTCAAAAAATATCCAATCAAAAGGCAGTTCAAGAAATATCTGATACAAGAGCAGTTCAAGAAATATCTGATACAAGTGGAGTTCGAAAAATATCGGATACAGTAGTTCGAAAAATATCGGATACACGGCAGCTCTAAAAACATCGGATACGCGGAGAACGGTAGTCAATCAGTTATTGTTAAAATAGAAGTTTGTGAATTTGATAAAGTCAGTTATTGTAAAAATAGAAGTTCATAACTTTGATACATAAAGTTATTGTAAAAATAGAAGTTCATAACTTTGATACATAAAGTTATTGTTAAAATAGAAGTTTGTGAATTTGATAAAGTCAGTTATTGTAAAAATAGAAGTTCATAACTTTGACACATAAAGTTATTGTTAAAATAGAAGTTTGTGAATTTGATAAAGTCAGTTATTGTAAAAATAGAAGTTCATAACTTTGATACATAAAGTTATTGTAAAAATAGAAGTTCATAACTTTGATACATAAAGTTATTGTTAAAATAGAAGTTTGTGAATTTGATAAAGCCAGTTATTGTAAAAATAGAAGTTCATAACTTTGATACATAAAGTTATTGTTAAAATAGAAGTTCGTTAAGCTAAAGTTAAGGTTAAAAATTAAAGTTGTGAACCAATTGAACAAGGAAATTGTAAATGTTTAGTGATATTTTTAAGAGGACCGTGTGAAAAATAAGAAAGAAAAGGTGATTTAAAAAATTATAATTTCTTAAAAGACAATAAAAAATTGTAAAAGTGATTATTCATACAAGAGAATTTTTTATTTCATTAACCACTCCGAACACCAACCGAAGCAGCATAATAAGTAAGTTTTTTTGGATTATACATTTCTTTTTTCCAACCAGTATTACTTCTTCGGAAACCCCTCCCATTTGCTGATACCGTTGGAAGTTTTTTGAGAAGCAGAGAGCTCTGAAACCAAATGGAAAGAGAACTTTTCCAGAGAGTTTTTATTTAATTCCTGCGGTGGAACACCCCAAACCCAAAAATAAATATCAACACCAACAAAGAAAATACAGCTTTGTAACAAATTATAATATTCAAATTCTGGAGAGAGCCAGATTGAAACGATCTAAAGAATTTTTACATAACAGTGGCGCAGCTACGGTAGTTCTGAGTCGCTAAGCGTTAAAAATCTCAGAAGAAAGAACTAAAAATAACTGCGTAAAAATTCGGCGAATGTTTCAACAACCCTCTCCTCCGGAATCTGAAAGCGAAGATTGTGATCGAACATTTGCGGAAAAACTGGACGAATTATCATCAATAACAGCAGCATTGGATTATTTTCTCATATTATCAATAATCTACGAACCAGGATGTACGCAAAGCATCAAATATCATCAACAACAGCAGATTTTGAAAAAAAAAAATTTTTTTTTAATAGAATTTAAGTCTCATTAATCAATAAGATCAAATATGTCATTAGAAAAAATAAGCAGTTTTGTGTGCTATTCGATTCCTTTACTAAGCGCGGAACTCGGACCTCATTTAGCATCCGAGGTAACGGTATTTATAGGATGTTGCCGAACAACATATAAAATTCTTTCGGCAGAAGAGCAAAACATTCTCGTATCTATTCTTACCCTCAGATTCCGTGGTCGGGCCGCCGCTATTTTAGTAAATATTCCGACGGGAAATTTTACTGATTTTTTAAATAAAGTTCAAGACAAGTTAATTGAACGTAAACCATATGGTACCTTGTTGAAAGAGCTACAAAACTCCAGACAACTTCCTGGTGAAACTCTTTCAGAATTTGCAGATCAGATAAAATCCCTCTTAAAAGAGTGCGTAGACCAATCAATTTAACGGCACCCAGACGCATATGGGTCCGTAAAACAAGATTTAGAGGAAACGGCAATATTTTCATTCCAAAATGGAATATTAAATTACAATCATCGACTTTTCTTCCTTCATGAAGAACATAAAACTTTCGAGTCATTAGCTGCTAAGGCAGAATATCTTGAGCAAATGGAAAACCAGTTCACTCAATTATCTCCCAATCTATATAATAACTTCTCAGCCAATACACCCGAAAATTTTAAACTAATTTCTACACCTAATGTAATTTCTCCTCATGACCGTGAACATGAGTATTACATACACAATCAAAATCTTGTAACCCCAAACAACTATAATAATGATAATAATAATAATTATAGCAAGTATTGTTATATGAATAATAATAATAATAATAATAATGATTATAACAATCATTTTAACGGTTATTACGAAGATATCCGAAATAGGGAAGATAGCAATAATAGAAACAATTTTCAAAATAATAACAATTATAATTTTACCAACAATAATAATAATAATACGTTTCAAAACCAACGATTAAAATGTGGTTTTTGTAATAGGTCGGGCCATGTTTACGATGAGTGTAGAACTCGCACGAACACCCCCTATTGTGATCAATGTCGTGTGTACGGACACACGAATAATACATGTGAAATTTATTCAGCAGAAAAAGTTAATAAGCAAATAAATATGGTAACAAATTTAAATACTAAATGCACCTTTTGTTTACAACCGGGACATGACGAAAACACATGTTACCCCAAAAAACAGTGGGAGAAAAATTACTCATCTCCTCTCAAGCAACCCGCAATGAACCCCTCTAATTCAATTATAGGATCAGTACCCAAACCAATTAAAATAAGTCCGGCCGAAGTAGTATGTAAGAAAATAGATAAAACGACGCAAAGTCAAGACGAAGAAAATAATAATATTAAAGAAAAAATTAAAGTTCAATCGGCATCCGGCACATTACAAAATATAGGTACAAGTTCTCCACTCCAAATACTCCCAAAAAGCAAAGAACATGCAGTGGAAAAAGCCAGTCTGAATTCAAAAGATAGCAATTCAGGGTTCAATTGCGTGCCTCCAAATGGTATTATTGAAAGACCAAACAAACGCGTAACGTTCAAGAAAACAAAACTTGACAAGGAAAATATTGAGATTCCATCCTTTATAGGTATGTCCACAATGTTCACAGAGGTGGTCCATATAGATGTCGCCCAGGCACAGGTTGAAACACCAGTACCTAAGGCTAAAATTGTAAGTGGCCGCAAGAACGGACAAAAACCTTTGAACCAAAATTTAAAGGTAAACGATTTGGAATATGAAACAAAGACTCGGAGAGAAATTCTTATTCCAATTCGTTCCATTAAATCAGTTCATACAAAGAAGGAATCGAAACAAGATAAACCCCTCTTTTCTAAAGAAGTTTATTTTGGAAATTGCTTTGTCGAGCCAGTTGACGAGAAAATGACGGTTTGCACCTTCAATAAGCAACCAAGAGAACAGAAAACTGGACAAATTCAACAAAAAACAAACGAAATGCTTGAAAACAAAGTCCATATAGATAAGAAACGTCCTAGAAACTCATTGTTCCCTAAGCCTAGTACAACATTATTTTACAAAAACAACCCTGTTGAGCACCGCGAGCTCGAACAACGTCTTTTAGACCACAATATAAGAAATTATAAAACTCGAAAAAGAAAAATCTTATATTAAATTTTCATTTTGAGTAACCACGTCTTTTAGACCACAATATATGAAATTACAAAACTCGAAAAAGAAAAATCTTATATTAAATTTTCATTTTGAGTAACAACGTCTTTTAGACCACAATATAAGAAATTACAAAACTCGAAAAAGAAAAATCTTATATTAAATTTTCATTTTGAGTAACAACGAATTATCTGTATTTTTTTTTTCTCTTTTCCCCAACAAATGCATTAAATGCACTCAATAAAAATTTGTTCTGCAAAAATTAAAAATCGTGAACAAAGATTTGCTATTAGGTTAATTTTTTTTTAGAAAATTTTCAATAACCTTGCCAAACAAATGTTACTCTTTATCCAATACCAAACATACATATGTTAAAATCAAATATTTCATGAGTCACTGAAAAGATGATCTACTTTCTTTTATGCAATGCATTGCCCATTCATAAATTTTTAACCGTAAACCTTTCGTATGTGAAAATGCTGACCTAGCAAATCATTTTTTTTTTATATTAGAACTGTAGTAAATTGAATTGAACACAAATTTAACCAATAAGCTTTTTAAATTTTAGTATTAAGTAATAAAAATTATTGTTATAAAAAACGTAAACAAAACAAAAATTTACATTTTTTTTTTTTTTTATTGAAAATTTAATTTAGAGAAAAATAATAGTAAGTTAAATTTTTTGAACAACAACTTTATTTCTTGTTTCTTAACATTCGGGCGATCGTTCAATTTTTTATATGTAAACACACAGAAAATTGTATCTCCTTTTTAACGAAGTATTCGTTTTCCTTGTTTAAAAGTAAATATAATTTTCTTGCGGCAATATGAAGGAATGTTATGTAACAAAACATTACCTACATCCTCCAAAGAGTAACGCACTTCGCAACAACATGTTTCTTGAAACTAATATGTTTCTGAAACTTCAAATGTTGTTGTAAACCAAAAATATTCCGCAACATTTTTGAGAGCAATAATGTTTTCGGTAAACTAAAAATTTTCGGAACATTATTTACTTCTTCAGCGGAAATTGTACTTTGCACTATCAGCAATAAAATTAACGGAAAATAACCAATTGCGAAATGCATTAACCTTTGGTACATTTCGAAATTGATGTTGAAAGTTTCCAAATCGAAAGTAAATCAGGACGGTTGCAACACAGCAATGTTTCTGTAATTTAAATGGAACACTGGTGCAAAGTACGTAATTTTCTAGCAATAAAGAGGCTGCTTTGAATAATCAAAAGGCAGTTCAAAAAATATCCAATCAAAAGGCAGTTCAAGAAATATCTGATACAAGAGCAGTTCAAGAAATATCTGATACAAGCCGAGTTCGAAAAATATCGGATACAGTAGTTCGAAAAATATCGGATACACGGCAGCTCTAAAAACATCGGATACGCGGAGAACGGTAGTCAATCAGTTATTGTTAAAATAGAAGTTTGTGAATTTGATAAAGTCAGTTATTGTAAAACTAGAAGTTCATAACTTTGATACATAAAGTTATTGTTTAAATAGAAGTTTGTGAATTTGATAAAGTCAGTTATTGTTGTTATAATGAGTTCAGCGTCATGTATAAATGTATACACATGAAGCCAATAAATGCAACTCATTATCACGACCTATTCCAATATTCTTTTATTACATATTTCTCTGCCGGCGGCATTTCTTATATTATATCCTGACTGCCTTTTTATTACCGACCAAAGCGGATGAACATGTTTTTACACCATCGAAGCAATTACGTTTGTAATTGCCGAAAGGAATTTCCTTGGCGGGTCCTAAATACGTATTTCAATCCTTTTCTTGACCTCGTCAAAGACATTTCTGCTTGAGTGTTTTCCTATCGTTAAAAGGATTTACATAAGTGTTTTCTGAGTCATAGCTATGCATTTTCGTCTAACAAAATGCATTAGGTAATAACAGCAAACTAGGCAATTATCCTTCAGTTCTAAGAACTATTGAGAAAGGAATTTCTTTTCGTTTTATAGAATTTTTGGTGGGAACTAACGCCCGCATTTAAATACCAAAAATTTACTATAAAAAGGACGAACTGAAGATGGAGTCAGAGTCAGTCGAGAATATACACGCGACCTGATCTTACCTTAGTTTTGTAAACTGGACCAAGCCATAAATTCCCTAACGTGAGGCTGCGTTAGAAGTTTAAGAACTAAGAGCAAGATCACGCGAGCGAAATCACATAATAATGATATTAATAATATAAAAATAAAAAAAAACCAATAATACTTAATAAATAAAATATTTATGTACAAATAAAGGATCGTTTTTTTTGACTCCCCTTTAAGTTGTAACATAAATTTGGTGGCAGCGGTGGGATGTGACGACAGGTTTGTAAGACCGGTCACACCAAAAATATAACAAATTAATTAAAATAAATAAAATCGAAATCGTGGAAAATATAAAAAAGGGCGGAAAATATAATCGTGAAATTGATACGGCAGGTTTGTTAAGCCCGTTACCCCAAAAATAAATAAAAAAAAAAATCGCGCAATCGTGGCGCCAGGTTTTGACCGGTCACCCGCGAGGAACAATACGAAAAAAAGTGAAACAAATACGAGCAAGTGGAAAAAGTGTACGAAGTACTATATATAAAATCAGAGGAACAAATTCCTGGCCAACACATTTCGGGAGGAGCGTGCCCATACAAAAAGAAGAACAACAAACAAAAGCAACGCAACATAAGCAGCATCAAATCAACACGCTAATAGCAGCATCAACAAAACTAAAATAGCGAAGACCAGAATAATCAAAGAAGAAAATAAATAGAAAAGTAGTAAGTCAAATATTGTATTTTTTTTAGAAAATCTTTAGAAAATAAAGTGTATGATAGATTCTTAAGAACACATATATATAAGTATATAAAATATTTTTTTGTAAGATCCTATATTTTTTTTTAAAGTGCAAAAGTGAAAAAAAAGTAATAATAATATAAAATTTTATATAAATAGGTGTGATCGGTTGAATTTTTGTGTTCCTTGCATTTCCTTTCTGTCAACAATAATATTAACATTTCCGTCATAGGGCCGTTCACTAGAAGTAAGAGCAAAATGACTAACAATAATCCCATTACTCCAAACCCAGGGCTAAACATAAGGGACGCTGCAACCCTTATCCCTGAGTTCGATGGTAACCCTATAGATTTGTATCGATTCTTGATGTGTTTCCAATTATTTACAGCTACTCCTTTTACAGAAACGGAAAAAGTATGCCTTTTAACGTTAATTAAAACAAAATTAACGGGAAAAGCGTACGAAATAATCAAATATAACTTAATAGAAAATTGGGAGGAATTAAAAAAACTGCTTCAAGATCAGTTTTCAGAAAAGCGATCTCGGTTGTCTCTGCAAAACGAGGCAATTGCATTAAAGCAAAAACAGAAAGAGGATATTTACGAATATTCATTTAGGACAAAAAAACTTTTATCCTTGTTAAACGAAGTAACAATATACTCCCAAACAAACACAACCTTACAAAATCTGTTAATCTCAGAAAACAAAAAATTAGTTCAAAGAGCTTTTGAAGAAGGGCTATCAAATGAACACATTAAAATATTAACAAAGTGTCAATCAAAAAATTCTTTGGAAGAAGCCATAGACTATGCTATCGACCAATCTGATAGGATAGAAAATAAGAGTAACCCCAAACAATGTTCGAAATGTAATAGTGAAAGTCATGCTGAAGAGCAATGTTTCGCAAATAAAAGAAGAAACTCACATATAAAAAATGAATTTCGAAGTGTCTTCTGTTCTTATTGCAAAAGACCTAATCCCCATATTTCGGAATGTAGAACAAGAATGTTCAGCAACAGTTCGCGGCCACAAGGTCCACTAAACACTTCCTCTCAGAGAATTCCCATGACACAAACTTATCAAAACTCCCAGTTTAACACCAAGTACAATTCTGTAAACAATAATGTAAATTATCACAATAACAACGTTAGAAACAACAACGCGAATTACAATAGTCCAAGAAACAACAACCATGTTACAAACGATCAAAACTATCAATCGCGAAATCGAAGCCCTGTGGAGAGGCGAGTAAATTTCGCAAAGCCAGAATAGTAAGAATATTAAAACCCAAAATAAATCGGAAAACTCCCATGGGCGGGATCGAAACCCCAATCAATTCGCGTCCCGCCTCAATCAAATAACAATAGAAGCCGACATACACCACGAATAAACCCACAACAAATCAAAATAAAACTGAACGTTACTAGAAAAGACCTGACAGTAACATTAATAAATGACTTATCTAAATCAGGAAAAAGCATTTTTCTTATCGACACAGGTGCCGAAGTTTCACTTCATAAAGCATCTTCTACATCGGTTGAAACTATAATAAATCAATCGCAAACTATAAAAATATCTTCAGTAGCCGGTAAAACAATCTCGACAATCGGCACAGCCAAATCAAACATAAACATATCGAACCAAGTATTCGAACATTCTTTTCAAATAATAAGAGATAACTTATTATTAAGCTACAATGGTATTTTAGGCCACGACTTCCTTGACAAATTTGAATGTGATATCGACTATTCAAACCAATTTCTATCCCTTTCCGTATTTCCGAAGCAACCTGTACAATCTTTTGACAGAATTTCTAAATCCCAAAATGCTACAAAATTTTTTTCAAAACCCGAAGAAATCGGAGAAAAAACAAAAAATGATTCAGTAATCCAAACTGAAGACGTATCTAAATCATCTGAAATGAGAGCTATGTGTGCAAATAGGAAAATTAAAATTCCTGCATGTTCTCAGGTCATAGCGGTCAAAAAAACAGAAATTAAAGGCGAAGTATTTTTTTTAAATCAAACATTAAAACAGGGTGTATATTTGGGAAATGTAATAGTGACAGCTGACCAAAGCGGTTATGCAAAAGTTCCAATATTAAATTCGAATAAAAACGACGAATACTTGAATATCCATGAGCTGAAACTACATGTAGAACCTTTAGACAAATAGGACATCTTACCCTTAAATACAGCGCACGACCCTATACAAAATCATTTAAATCGATTGGAGAACGAAATAAATCTAAGCCATTGTAATAAAGAAGAAGCTAAATCCATTTTCGATATCTGCCGAGAATTTATTTAGAAGGAGATTATTTAACATGCACAAATGCAATTACCCATACAATTCCGATTTTATCTGACAAACCGGTAGTGAATGTAAAACCATATAGACTACCGCAAGCTCATCGTCCAGAAATCAACAAACAAATCGACAAACTAATAGATGAAGGTATAATTTCACCAAGTAATAGTCGGTGGAATTCTCCTCTACTACTTGTACCAAAGAAGACTGATTCATCTGGAAATAAAAGATGGAGGTTAATTGTTGACTTTCGTCGTCTAAATTATATCACTATTGGAGATGCATTCCCATTACCAAATATTACTGATATACTCGATCAGTTGGGTAGAGCTAAATATTTTAGTACCTTAGATTTGGCAAATGGATTCCATCAAATACCAATGTGTGAAGACGATAAAGAAAAAACGGCGTTTAGTACCGCATACGGACATTATTATTATAATAGGATGCCGTTCGGTCTAAAACGCGCCCCAGCTACCTTTCAGAGATTAATGAATACTGTACTTATTGGTCTTCAGGGAATCGAATGCTTTGTTTATATGGATGATATTGTAGTGCACGGGTATAATTTAAAAGATCACAATGAAAAACTAATAAGAATATTACAACGAATGCGGTCAAATAACCTTAAATTACAACCTGAAAAATGCCACTTCGCTAGCAAACAAATTAAGTATCTAGGACATTCAGTAGGAGAAAACGGCGTATCACCGGACCCTAATAAGATAGAAGTTGTCAAAAATTACCCAGTACCAAGAAAAGAAAAAGATATTAAAGCTTTCCTCGGATTCGTAGGATACTATAGACGATTTATTCCAGAATTTTCCAAATTGGCAAAACCTTTGACCAAATTATTAAAAAAAGGTGAAAACTTAAAATGGGATACCTTTTGTGACGAATCTTTTACAAAATTAAAACAAAGACTAATTACAGCCTCTTTATTACAATATCCACAATATCATAAGGAATTTTTAGTAACATCTGATGCCAGCGATTTTGCGATTGGAGCAGTACTATCCCAAGGCAAAATAGGCGAAGATAAACCTATCTGCTATGCAAGTAGAACACTCAATAATGCAGAAACGCGATATTCAACTATCGAAAAAGAACTGCTAGGAATTATATTTGCAGTTGCACAATTTAGACCTTACCTTTATGGCAGAAAATTTACCATTATTTCTGACCATAAACCGCTTACGTGGCTTATGAGTCTGAAAGACCCAACCTCTCGTTTAATGAGATGGAGAATAAAACTCGAAGAATATGAATACAGAATTGTGTATAAACCGGGTAAAGCAAATTCAAACGGAGATGCCTCAAGCAGAATAAAAATCAAAAAACTTGGTCAAAGTAACACAAATGACATCAAAGAAGAATATGACGAAATCGAATCTAGAAACGAATGGAATACAATATTTTCAAAGATTAACAAAAAATGTAAAAAAGCAGCGAAAGAGAATTCACTCTCGTCGAACGAATCTCAAAAAAGCAATAATCAACCCTTCAATCGATATTCGGATATAATCCCTTATGATCATTCTGGAATAAAAATTCATCGCTCGAAAAGCGATTACATCAATGCTAACCTAATCAAAATAAATAAAGTAGAACGAAAATACATTTTAACTTAAGAACCTCTTAAGGAAACCATAAGTCATTTCTGGTCAATGATCTGGGAACAAGACAGTAGAACAATAATAATGTCAAACGAATTACTTAAAAACATTGAAAGTCATATGTATTGGCCGACGAATTTTGAAAGGAAACATTTATTGTATTTAACAGATGTTGGTCTCACTGTTGAATATATTAAGTATGAAGAATATGCAAATTTTTCAAAACGAACTTTTAAACTTACAGATGTTGAATCAAAAGAAAGCAGAAAAATTACACATTTCCACTATAAAAATTGGCCGGATTTCGGAATTCCAAATTCCCCAACCGAATTTTTGAACTTTCTTAAGGAAATTAAAAACTCAGGCACATTTAACACTAAAGTCGGACCACCTGTAATACATTGCAGGGCCGGCATCGGTCGATCAGGAACATTCTGTTTAATCGAATGTTGTCTTGCTCTTATCGAGAAAGAAGAAAAAAAGTCTGTGTCAGTACAACATATATTGTGTCAACTACGGCAATATAGAATGGGACTTGTTCAAACGGCTGATCAATTACAATTCGCATATCAAGTAATTATAGAAGGAATTAAGGAAATAAATAATATGTCTCAGGAAAATGAAAATACTAAAGAAATTCAAGTAATAACTAGAAGTAAAGCTGCAAATAAAAAGGAAAATAAAATCATCATCGAAAACAAAAATTGCCTATTGGAAGTAAGAAACATAAAAAATAAATATTTCGTTTATTTTGGAAATAACAAAAAACTAGAAGAAAAATTTAAAGAAATTAAAGATATGAGACAAGGGGATATAAAACAGTTCAAAGCAGACAAAATCAACTACCCTATAGGCAAAGTACCTATGCAACAAGACCAAAAAGGTCTCGAGGAAATTTTCTCCAATTTCAAAAAATCATGTGAAAAGCGCAAGAAAAAGAAATTAATATTTCTATTCAGGTATTAAACAATGCTCACAACTTCCTAACCAAATCTATTTGTTCTCAAGTATTTCAAAATTCTCCGATTCAACCTATTTTCTATTTAAACCAAATCTTAACGCTCACAGATCCTGAAGAAATAAATAAAGTCATGAAGGAATATCACAACTCACCCCTAGATTTCTACTCTAGTAGAATTTTATCGGGAAGTATATATGATAAATAGGTAGGTATAGGATCTTTACTGAGCATGTAGAAATTGGTTGGAATTTCGTCAATTTCACATTAATTTGGATAGGTTGAAGATGAGTTTTTGTTGCATACTATATCAATAGTTTTAATCGAAAAAAGATTTGAGGTTGTTGTTATGAATTCTTTTTTGTTTATTTCCAACTCGTATTGTAGAGTTTTCTGTGGAATTTATTTCTGTTATTTCGTATGGACCTATCCATAGTGCTGAGAACTTATTTTTCTTTACTTGATTTTTTAGTAATACCTTGTCGCCTATAACAAATATTTTTATTTTGCTGCCTACGTCATAATAATTTTTTGATCTGTTTTTATTCTGAATAAGATTTTCTCGTGCGATTTTGTAACTATTTTGAAGGCGAGCCTTAAGTTCGTTGGCGTAGTTGTCATAATTATAGCTAATTTCGGGTTCTCTTTTTAATGAGGATGGTATCGCTGGTGGAAAACCGTATAATAGTTCGTGTGGAGTATAATTGGTACTTGAATGAGTGGAAGAGTTATACACGAACATTGCGTAAGGTATCCAAGTGTCCCAAGTGAGTGGATACTTGTTGATGTAATGACGTAAATATTCAGTCAAGGTTCGGTGACTTCTCTCTAATGCACCATTCGTTTGCGGGTGGTATGGGGTAGTTTGTATTTTGTGTATTTTTAACAATTTACATACTTCTGAAAACAGTGAGCTTAAAAAGTTAGATCCTTGATCAGTTAGAATTATATCGGGGATACCGTGTTTGCAAATAATTTCTTCTGTAAAGTGTTGTGCGATTGTTGCTGCTTCGGCATCTTTTATTGCAATGGCCTCAGAATACTTTGTTAGATCATCTTGGAATGTTAACATATATTTATTGCCTTTATAGCTCACAGGTAGTGGGCCTACTATATCTAGAAATATTATTTCAAAAGGTTTTGAACTTGTAGTAGTAATTTTCATCGGTATTTTTTGGTTTTTTCGAACTTTATTAAGTTGACAAGTAGGGCATTGCCTTATAAATTTCTTTATATCATTAGTCATACCTTTCCATTTATAACTACGTTTTAATCGTTTCAAAGTTCGGTTTTCTCCTTGATGGCCAAATCTAGAAATGAAAATGAACACGTAATGGATACCCAGAAAAAAAAATCAACCGATCTTACTAATAAGAAGAATTGCACAAAATATAATAATAATATTGAGAGAAATTACTAAAAACAAAAAAAGGGGGTCCATAATTTTAACATTCATAAATGCATATATAAACACAAAATGTACAAAAAAAAATAGTAAATAAACAATATATGAACTTTCAAAAAAAAAGAAAATGTATTACAAACATTCATATATTTATCAAATTTTTTTAATTAACTAATTCAAATATATAAAAACACAAAATGTATTTTTACGATATTTAAGTATTTTTCATGAAACAAATTATTTAGAAAAAAAAAATAAAAATTACTATTATATAAATAATTAGAAGTAAAAAAAAAGATGTACGACTCAATCATCTTTCAATTCGTTCCTAAAACCGAAAGTTTCATTTCAAAAATATCAACTTTCGCAAATAAGGGGTATGGTGTTATAATGACTTGAGCGTCATGTATAAATATATATATATATGTATACACATGAAGCCAATAAATGCAACTCATTATCACATATTACATATTTCTCTGCCGGCGGCATTTCTTATATCATATCCTGACTGCCGTTTTATTACCGACCAAAGCGGATGAACATGTTTTTACACCATCGACGCAATTACGTTTGTAATTGCCGAAAGGAATTTCTTTGGCGGGTCCTAAATACGTATTTCAATCCTTTTCTTGACCTCGTCAAAGACATTTCCGCTTGAGTGTTTTCCTATCGTTAAAAGGATTTACATAAGTGTTTCCTGAGTCATAGCTATGCATTTTCGTCTAACAAAATGCATTAGGTAATAAAAGCAAACTAGGCAATTATCCTTCAGTTCTAAGAACTATTGAGAAAGGAATTTCTATTCGGTTTATAGAATTTTTGGTGGCAACTAACGCCCGCTTTTAAATACCAAAAATTTACTATAAAAAGGACGAACTGAAGATGGAGTCAGAGTCAGTCGAGAGTATACACGCGACCTGATCTTACCTTAGTTTCGTAAACTGGACCAAGCCATAAATTCCCTAACGTGAGGCTGCGTTAGAAGTTTAAGAACTAAGAGCAAGATCAAGCGAGCGAAATCACATAATAATGATATTAATAATATAAAAATAAAACAAAAACCATTAATACTTAATAAATAAAATATTTATGTACAAATAAAGGATCGTTTTTTTTGACTCCCCTTTAAGTTGTAACATTGTAAAAGTAGAAGTTCATAACTTTGAGACATAAAGTTATTGTAAAAATAGAAGTTCATAACTTTGATACATAAAGTTATTGTTAAAATAGAAGTTTGTGAATTTGATAAAGTCAGTTATTGTAAAAATAGAAGTTCATAACTTTGATACATAAAGTTATTGTTAAAATAGAAGTTCGTTAAGCTAAAGTTAAGGTTAAAAATTAAAGTTGTGAACCAATTGAACAAGGAAATTGTAAATGTTTAGTGATATTTTTAAGAAGAACGTGTGAAAAATAAGAAAGAAAAGGTGATTTAAAAAATTATAATTTCTTAAAAGACAATAAAAAATTGTAAAAGTGATTATTCATACAAGAGAATTTTTTATTTCATCAACCACTCCGAACACCAACCGAAGCAGCATAATAAGTAAGTTTTTTTGGATTATACATCTCTTTTTTCCAACCAATATTACTTCTTCGGAAACCCCTCCCACTTGCTGATACCGTTGGAAGTTTTTTGAGAAGCAGAGAGCTCTGAAACCAAATGGAAAGAGAACTTTTCCAGAGAGTTTTTATTTAATTCCTGCGGTGGAACACCCCAAACCCAAAAATAAGTATCAACACCAGCAAAAAAAAAGTAACAACTTGGTCACAAATCTTCATATTCAAATTCTGGAGAGAGCCAGGTTGGAACTATACAAAGAATTTTTACATAACACATTTAATATATTTGCTATATTTTGTATTCGATTTTTAAATTTTAAACGATCACAAGCGAAATTTTCCCAAAAACGTTTACGAGCACTACAATATGCAAATTGCCATGTATGCATCACATGAATCATAGGTTGAGGATTGAAATGAACATTTTTTATATGAACTTTTGTTGTTGTTTCTTTTATAGAGCTTTTTTCATCATTTTGATTCATCGGTTGATGGTTAATATGAACTTTTTTTGTTGCTTCTTTTATAGACGTTTTTTCATCACTAACATTTTTGAATATGAAAAAAACAATAATTTCAATTAAAAAGAATATTTTATCATTATATTAATTTTTTAAAAAACCTTTTATATAAATTTATTATTTTTTCGGCTTCTTTTATCTGCTTATCAATATAAAAACAGTTACATGTGCCTGAACCTAATTCTGCATTATCATTTGACCAAACACAATCTATATAGTGTAATCCAAATATGGATAATTTCTTCATCATTGTTTTATATGTTACCAAATAATTTTTATATTTTAAAATACAAGGCTTATGTCCATCTAATATGAAATCGTCATCGATATCTAAAAAGTAAATCATGTTCACATTTTTTAACTGTTGTTGTTCTTGCTGTGGCTCCATTTTTTTATCAATTGATCAAAACTTGTTATATGTTTTTTTAAATATTTGTATAACACTCTGCATACAAATCAATGTGTTCTCTTGGTAAAAGAACGTTTTGCAAAGCACAAGAGCATTGATTACCACTGTGCATGAAACAATGTTCAATATTTTTATATTGTCTCTTTAATATTTTTAAATTTGGACAATTGTAATTATCTAAATTATATACACTTGCACTATGTTCCAACACATTATGAAGCCATTTCATTTTTTCATCACCTTTTACGAATATTGATTTATTTTTTAAATTCATTAATGGAAATTGTTTTACACTATCCATTGAAATAGATCCGTCTTCCCAACATAACCCATGATAATTATTATATACCCATCTCGCTTCTGATTGCAATTTTGTTGGTAGATTAGTTATTTTAAACGGCGATCTAATAAGAAATTTTTGATACTCATTTTCAGTATGCAAAACTGCTAATTCTTTCACTATAAATCGTTTATTTCCATCTCGAAAACCTTGCATATCAACTATAATGCTAGGTGATACCATATTTTTCAACAGCTTTTTTAAATTTGAAAAAAAATTTGAGAACCGTTGCTAGATATCAATCAACAAACAAACCAATACTAATTGAGTTACGCCCCGGACATAACATACATTCAAAACAAGTATATTAAAAACGGTCTGTTTTATTTGTCACAAAAGCTATACCGATTCTGGATCAATTTGATATACTCCGATTTTAGTATTTATGGTACACTCCGATTTTAGTATTTAAGTGTGAGGAAGATAACATGATACACATTTAGTCCATACACACACCACCACTAGCACATGCACCCACCTTTAGCACATACACACACCCACATCTAACCCACCTCTAGCACATACACCCACCTAGCACATATACACCCCCACCTCTAGCACATATATGCACCAAGTCCCCCCCTGGGCAGGTACTTCCCCCCGGAACCCCTCACCCCAATGTCGCAGAACCCGCTTAGGTATACTACTTACTCACCATTTCTAAACTCATACGGTAACAGTGATGAAATACGAATTTCAATGCAACATCAGGATTTAAATCTTCTACCGTGTGAAAGTTTTATTTACATCGAGGGGGCAGTATATAAAAGTTATGATGGGACAATCTCTGCTACAGCAAAACTAGGCAATAATGCTATGGCGTATCTGTTTGATGAAATTCGTTATGAATTAAAAGGTGTGGAAATTGATCGTAATAGAAATGCAGGGTTTACTTCTACTATCAAAAATTATATTTCCCTACATGCCGACGAAAGTAAAATGTTACTCAATGCGGGTTGGTCACCATCAGCTCCAATTACATTGCAATCGGGGCAATTCAATTTTTGTATTCCATTGAGCATGTTCCTGGGATTCGCAGAGGATTATCAGAAAATTATACCAAATGCAAAGAATTAGCTTATTTTAGTACGGGCTAGATCTACTGATAATGTACTCATGTCACCCACAGATACTGTGACGGTAAAAATTTTCAAATTAAAATGGAAGATATAACTCTCGCTGATGAAGAAAAACTCACTTTATATAAATTAATTGAGAACAATCAGCTTATTAAAATGAATTTTCGCAGTTGGGATATGTATGAATATCCAGTACTACCAGAAACTAGTCAACATACTTGGACAGTTAAAACTTCGAACCAGTTAGAGAAGCCTCGATACGTTATACTGGCTCTACAAACCGACCGCAGAAATCAGAAAGGCAAAGATGCGAGTAATTTTGACCACTGTAAACTAACGGATATCAAAGTTCATTCAAATTCTATATCATTTCCGTATGATGGCTTAGATCTTAAATTTGATCAAGATCGATTCGCTCTATTATACGATATGTATTGTAAATTTCAATCGGCATATTATACTCGTAAAGAACAACCGCTGCTTTCTCCAAATGAATTTAAAAACAATTCCCCGATCATAGTTATCGATTGTGCGCATCAGAACGAGTCAATCAAATCGGGTCCCGTAGATGTTAGTTTGGAATTTTAATTGTCGGGGAATATACCGGCTAATACTTCGGCATTTTGTTTACTTCTATACGATCAGATTGTTGAACACAGACCACTAACTAATGAAGTGCGGTACCTCAGTAGCCCGGCGAGGGTCAACACGGATGTACAGAAAACTTTGAACGATATTGAATGGTTTTTACAAGATTATGGCGACTTTATACTTGAAGAATATAGAGAGAAACTTAATGCGCACTATGCCTTCTTGAAACCGTACCTCAAAGTTCAAAAGAAAATTGGAAAGGATGGCGAGCACTATGAGAGCTGTTCATGGGCAAATGATAATACATCTTGTGGACCGGATACCTGCGGATAGGGTTATGTCTGTATGAACATCTCAGCTGTAAAAAAAACTTATATTATTCTATTTAAAATTAAAAAAGAAACCGTGTATATTATTTTAATAAAGTATTGTTTGAATAAATTTTTTTTCTTTTTTTCTGATCGGCTTTAATGTCGCAACTGACCCAAATCTATTTTCCGAAAAATTAATCGAAACCAGCTGGTTAAATTTGGTATTCTACTAAAAAAATATACATATACCTGTCGAAAAATATCACACGTCCTGTCGACCATAAACAGTTTCCGACCCCACGCGACGTACCACATGTGTAATGTTTAAACCATATTGTTTTTTAAAACATCTGTTTCGACTCACATTTCACGACGATTTCTTTTTTTTACGACGAGCATAAATTTAAAATTAATTATCACCAGATGGTTAAATAATCCTGTAAAAAAAATACGTCCTTAATACCACGCCTTGACATGTGCCGACAGCCATGTTTGAAAATAATTGGCCGACAGCAATTGGTCGACAGCCATGTTTAAAAACAATTGGTCGACAGCCATGTTTAACAACCCAGCCCATTTTAGGGGTGTGGCAACAGCCATTTTTCCCCCACTCCACAAACTAACTGCGCCGCCGTCGCCTAAAAGACCGCCGCGCCCCTTTCCCCACTCCAATTTCCCACACGCCCCTGCCACGCCCATAGAGAGAGATAGAAGACACAGGGGAGAAAGAGACAATTGCTTCGCTCCCATTGGTCGGTCTCTAGCGCCAGATTACACAGGATGGTCTCAAGTGCCCGAATATCTACTTAAGTCTACTATTGAATTTAATGAAAATAATAACGACATACTTATAAAGGAAAAAAGTTACAATGGAACAAAAAATTATACGAATTTCTTTTTACGAAACATCAAAAAGTATATGCAAAAAATGATCTATGGAATTATAAAACCATTTTAACGGATACTAGCTCACACGAACGCAATTATGGTGAAAAGAGTCGCAATCATTGAAATCGAAGTTACAAATATCAAAATGTTATTCTCAAACTTATGATGGCTAAAGGAAAGAGATTAACTATATTATTATTTAAAAAAATGAGCAAAGCAAACCATAGTAGTTAATTTACATTTGCTCTATATCGGCAGAACCAATATGGAACTTCCCCGATAATGTCATAAAATATACATTTCAGTTCTCCTATTCTAAACGTACATTCCAAGTTTCATGAAAATGTGACTACTATTGGCCGAATTATTAAAGTTTTTTTTACTTTGCATCCTCTATCAGGGTAGAGGGAGTTGCATTCTATCTTTTCCGTTGGCCTATCCAGAATGTATACATCAAGTTTTAAGGGAATTCGCGCAGTATTGAGTGAATTCTTGAAGTTTTTCTATTTCAGCCCCCACCATCTCCCATCGACGGCAGACATTTTATCTTTACAGTTTGCTCACCCCAAGCGTACATTCCACGTTTCATTAAACTCCATCGGTTATTGACCGAATTATTAAGGCTCTTTCTATCACACTTGCACAACCCCCACCAAGGCGAGACGCATTCTATCTTTTCACTTATTGACGTTTTTATATTATAGCCTTCCACAACCCCCCACCAGGGTGAGACATATTTTACCCTTTTAGCTGGTCCATCCAAAACGTACCTTCGAAGTTTTATTAAAGTCCGACTATTGTTGGCCGAAATAAAGAAGTTTTTATATTTCATTATAATTAAGGTCCTCTATTTCACCCTCCTGCAACCCCACCGAAGGGATATGCATTCTATCTTTTCACTTGGCCTATCCAGAATGTACACACCAAGTTTGAAGAAAATCTGGTTATTATTGAGTTAATTATTGAAGTTTTTCTTTTTCCTTTTTAGACAGAAAAAGCGTTACCAAAGAGTGTTGCCATATATTAGTTTTGCCCAGAATCTAACACCATCTGGCATTTGATGTAACACCAAAATTGTCAAAGTTGCATGGAAATCGATTTTAATAACAATTTAAAAAAGTGGATGGACGGACGGACATGGGGCTAATTTCGCTTTATGAAACGGATTTTGCACTTATTTTCATCTTCGCAGCCATTCTATATCAAAAGTTAGGTTTTCCGACGATTATAGTAATTTCCTCTAAACATTCGTTTACCGGGAAAGTAAAAACAAACGAATATATTCACTGGGATGATCCATATGAATTGGTGAATCGATTCCGTTTATTAATAGCCTCGCAGAATGCTGGACATACCAATCACAACAATGAGATTATATCCATAATTGAAGAAGCAAATATTATATATAAATAGCATATTTAACATAGTATTTGTAATATTCAAAAAACGTCTCTTGGTAAGTTTGGTCGACTCTCTAATAAACGAAAAGTTGGTCGTCCTAGTGAACGTGGGCCCCTGGTGAACGTGAACCACCTGGTGAATGCGGACCACCTGGTGAAGGATTTTTTTAGCGCAAAATAAAAATTATGATTTAAAATTAAAACTATTAAAAATTTACGTGAACCTGAGAAAGATCAAAATACTACAACAAAATATTATATAAATACTGAAATAATATTAATTAGAGATCAAATATTTTTAGATGTACAAAACAACATTCAAAACGCGATACAAAATTTAAGGGATAAGTTTAACGATGACGATGCTGTTAAAAAGGTCGATGTGGATAAAGAAATTTTAATTTTTAAAAGAAATCATTACAGATTTTAAACATTATGTCAATAAGAGTTATACTGAGTGTAAACCTGCCAATAAAGGTACAATAGTTGATGAAACCGATCAGAAACCAATTATTTTGGAGGAAACTGAAAGTGTACAACGGGTAAAATTGAAATTTTTTTGTTCACTAGAATAGTACCTAAAATACAGAATGAATATTAATATACAATAGAAGTGCCTGCAATTTAATAATCTATTTCAGTCAGGCACACACGTATAATGAGGAAAAGGAAAATTTGTAAGCCTGCTTCAAAAAACAGCCAAAGGGAATTAGTGGAACGATTTCGTAAATGTGCTCAAAAACTTCAAAAAACGACGTGTTATTATTAAAGATTTCGATGACTTATGGCAAGCAGATTTGATTGAAATGGTTGCAAAATAAAGTTTATAAATTTCTACTCACAAATATTGATATTTTTCGTAATATGCATGGGAAGTTCCTTTAAGAAAAAAAACAGAATAGAAGTCAAGGAAGCATTAAATATGTATTCAAAGAAGCCCGCATTCCTAAAAATTTTTCAAGCTGATAATGGAAAAGAATCTTTGAATAACCATTTTCGAAATGTATTGAATAAAGGTAAGGTTAATCATTATTCTAACTACAGCACCCTTAAAGCCTCAATAGAAACCATTATGTGGAAAGAATTTAGTATTGATGGTGTTTATCTCTGGATTAATATAATGAAACAATTAGTTCATACATATATAGCCATAAAACATCGAACAATAAAAACTTGCCCAAGTGATGTTAATGCTTCAATTGAAAAACAGCTACTTTCAAATGTTCATAACCGTATGAAAATAATACCAAAAACAAAATTTAAAATAGGCGGTTTCGTTTGAATTAGTAAATATAAATATATATTTGAAAAGAGTTATATACCTAATTGGACAACAGAAATTTTTAAAGTTACAAAAATTCTAAATACATATCCAATAACTTATTTGATAGAAGATTATCAAGGACAACATATAAAAGGTGTATTTAATAAAATGGAATTGCATAAAGCATAACATCCCACCATTTTTTCGATTGCAAAATTTTTAAAGAAAAGTAGCAATATAATATATTGCACTAAACACTAACCGAAAAAAAAATAATCACTAGAAATTTCCAGAAGTATTTTATGACTTACTTATATTAATTAAATCATGGAATACTTCTGGAAAACCACACAAAAACACCAATCGAACAATAACAACAACATAATAAGATTTTTCTAGTAGATTCAGGATAGGACACTTTTACTATAAATAGGCGAAAAGAATGGTGCCCTCCAAAACAATTGACATTAAAAATTCAGATCGTGTGTTTTAAATATTAAGTCGAGAGCAGAACAGAAACTTTGAATTTAAAAGTAATAATTGTGATCAATTATTGAAATAGTGAATTTTTAAAACTGTGATTCTAATAATTAAATTATTGAAAGACAAATATTTTTAAGACTAATTGCAACGCAGAAATAATTATAAATAAACTTTATACACTAAGTTCCCATAAATAAAAAGTGTTATCATTTTAATAGCATCGAACCGAACGGGTAGCACGTCACATTGGTGTCAGAAGTGAACTTATTTATTGTGAATAAGTGCGCAAAAGACAATTGTGCTAAAAGTTTCTCCAAGAAAATTCGAAATTAAACTGGAAACTTCTGTGGGAAAAATTTCGAAGAAATTCGTTATTAATAAAATTCAGTGAGTTTATAATAATTTCAACGGTGTGAGAAATTTCAGGGGCGTACAAGAAATTTTGTGTACTTTTGTGTGTTGTATAAAAATTTCGATTGTGCGAAACTTGAAGTTATACGTCGTGTATCGTATGAAAATTTGGACTGTATGAGAAATTTCGTGGAAATTTAGATTACACAAGGAAATTTCGTGGTATTTAGATACAGTGTGAGAAGTTTCGATAGAACATAAGAATTTCGTAAACAATTAAAAATATTTGAACAATGGAAAGTAAATTATTAGACAATTTGAGTACATCAGAACTATCCACAGTTCTGTGTGTGTGTGGAATTTACCTTCCACGGGAAGTAAAAGTGAGAAAAAGAAAAGAATAATCGCTTAATGTGCAGCAAGAGAACTAGACAGTAGCATATTCGACTTTAGTGAAATTCTGAAAGAGGGAAAACAAGAAGAAATCACCAACGAAGACGCGGCTAAAACAACAGCAAGTGCTCAAGATGATTTAAAGACGCTTATGGCCTTGATGATCGGTCTTCAGAATAAAATGGACTCAAATGCTTCTATTACCGAAGAGTGAATGACGCAACTAAAAAGGGCAGTTACCCTCTTCCTCACATAGATGAAACGTTAGATACACTCTCAGGAGCAACTTGGTTTTCAAAACTTGATCTAAAAAGTGGCTATTGGCAAGTTGGAATTGAACCGGACAACAGAGAAAAGACAGCGTTCACAGTAGCAACGGGCTTATGGCAATTCACAGTGATGCCATTTGGATTATGTAATGCACTGACTGAACGACTGAACGACTGATGGAACATGTCCTACGGGGCTTAACATGGAAGATGTGCCTTGTATACTTGGACGATATCATCGTAATCGGCAAAACTTTTGATGCACATCTCCAGCGATTACGAGAAGTGTTTGGACGTTTTCGTGCAGCTAATTTGAAGTTAAGTCCGAAGAAGTGCGAACTATTTCAGCATGAGTTGAAATTCTTAGGACACGTTGTGTCTGCAGAAGGAATTTCCACCGATGCAGACAAGATGAAAGCAGTTCAACAATGGCCAGTATCAAAAGATAAGCATCAAATCCGGTCATACTTAAGCTTGTGTACTTACTACCGACGCTTCATAAAGAATTTTGCTAATATAGCCGATTATCTGCACAAGCTAACGGATAAGGGAAACCATGCGAGTGGACCGAACAATGCCAGTCAGCTTTCGAGGAGCTGAAACATCGACTATGTTCTGCTCCGATATTGGCGTATCCAAAATTTGGAGAAAGATTTATAGTGGATACGGATGCTAGTAATATCGGAATTGGAGGGGTACTTTCTCAACGGATCGAAGGTGAAGAAAAAGCCATCGCACACTTCAGTAGGAAACTTTCCAAACAAGAGGTAAACCACTGGGTCACCCGGAAAGAACTCTTGGCAGTAGTTGAAACTGTCACGCATTTCAACAAATACCTCTACGGGCAGGAGTTCCTACTTCGAACCGAACATGCGGCACTTAAATGGTTGCTACAATTTAAGAATCCAGAACGTCGAGTGCAAGATGGATTGAGCGACTACAAGGGTACCACTTCAAAACAGAACATAGAAAGGGGATATCGCACGGTAATGCTGACGCTCTATCTAGAAGACCATGCGGTGAGAATTGTAAGCACTGTGGTAGGCTAGATGAGAAGGAAATAATCATGGTCAAGACAACAAGAATAGGTAACGATGACGAGACTAGCATCAGAAATGAACAGTTAAAGGACAAAGATATTGGACCAATCCTTGAATGGAAAGAACGAGATCAGCGTCCGGGACGGAGCGATATTGCAGCTTATAGTAGTACAACAAAGAGTTATTGGGCTCAGTGGGACTCGCTGGAAATAGAAAATGGCGTTCTCAGTAGAAGATGGGAATCTTCTGATGGTAGAGATACACTAATGCAGTTGATTGTGCCCAAGTCCAGAGTACATGAGGTACTTGGTGACGTACATGGTGGGACTTCAGGGGGACATCTGGGAGTCTGCAAAACGTTAGAAAAAGTACGGGAACGATTCTATTGGATAAATTACCGAGCTGATGTTGAAAGTTGGTGTCGAAAATGTGACACATGTACAGCGAGCAAATTACCACAGAGACGAACTAGGTCAGCAATGAAGCAATATAGTGTTGGCGCTCCATTTGAACGAATCGCAATTGATGTAGCTGGACCATTTCCTCAGTCTAAACAAGGGAACCGATACGTGTTGGATGTCATCGACTATTTCAGCAAATGGCCGGAAGTGTACGCCATTCCGAATCAGGAAGCTACCACAGTGGCAGGAGTGATAATTGAAAATTGTATAAGTCGATACGGGGTTCCACTAGAACTACACTCGGACCAAGGGCGGAATTTCGAATCAACAGTGTTCCAGGAAGTATGCCAATTGCTTGGAATACATAAAACCAGAACAACACCCCTGCACCCGCAATCTGATGGTATGGTGGAACGTTTCAACCGAACCCTAGAGGAGCATTTATCAAAGGTCGTAACATTAGACCAAAGTGAATGGGACAAACATATTCCATTGTTCCTAATGGCATATAGGTCTGCAGACCACGACAGCACAAAACATACTCCATCGGAAATATTGTCTGGACGCAATAAGTAGGTATTCGGTCACTTGAGACCATCCTGTGTAATCTGTCGCTAGAGAGCGACTAATGGGAGCGAAGCATTTGTCTCTTTCTCTCCTGTGTCGTCTATCTCTGTCTATAGGTGTGGCAGGGGCGTGTGGGGAAATTGTGGTGGGGAGAGGGGGCGTGGTAAATTCGACCAATACGGTAGGTGATGGCGGCACTTATTGTTGCCTCCGTGGTTGGTTGGTGGGGGAAAAAATGGCTGTTGCCACACCCCCCCTGAAAAACGGCTGTCGGGTTTTTAAATATGGCTGTCGACCAATTATTTTTAAACACGGCTGCCGACACATGTCAGGGCGTGGTATTTGGTGGATGTATTTTTTTTTACAGGATTTTTTAAACATCTGGTAATAATTAATTTTAAATTTATGGCCGTCGTCAAAAAAAAATCGTCGTGAAATATGAGTCGAAGCAGATGTTTTAGAAGACAAAAAGCTTTAAACATTACACATGTGGTACGTCGCGTGGGGTGTGGAAAAAGGTTTATGTATATTTTTTTCCAGCTGTATTAGTACAAAATTTAACCAGAATGCAATTAATTGTTTGTAGTAAATGCATGTAAGTTTATGGAAATAATATGAGGATCAACTGCGATCATTCGTCAAAACGCAAGTGTGGGAAAGAGATAAGGGGTTTCAATCGCTGAAATTTTGGTATAAAAGGGCCGAATTATCTGAAGATCAGTGATTTATTAAAATAAATTTCAATAGTACGGACGAAAGTAAAATGTTTAAAATAACTAGTGAACGGGAAGTTTTTTGACCGGGTATAAAATTAATTTCCAAATTAGTTCGATACCCGAGAATGAAGATCCGACTCGTTGGATTAAGTCAGCGATAGAAGGTGTTGTTGTTAAAGCCACAGAAGGTTTGGAACCAGGTGATTTTGTAGGTTTCACATTCTGTGGGAAAAACTTTAATGAGAGGGGCCCTGGCTGGGTTACGTTTAAAAAAGTGAGTGAAGCTAAATTCCACGACATTTGGGAAATGATTTCCAAAATTTTCCAAAGCAATTCCGAGGGAATAAGCACCGATACATTTTGTTTAACTGCAACATCGGTGAAAATGCCTGTGGGAAGAGGCCGAGAACGGCGATATAATAGTTTCGACGAGGAAAGTGCAAAGCGGAGAGGTATAGTCCAAATTAAAAATAAGGACAACCTATGTTTACCGCGTGCAATAGTTGTTGCGATAGCAAATGTGGAAAAAAGTACTGATTACATTAAAATTAGAAGAAATGTAGACCAGCTGCAAACACAGGCTGTAGAGAAATTAATGGCGGAAAGTCAAATTGAGATACCCACAGAAGGGGCTGGAATACCTGAGTTAACCAAATTTCAACACCATTTAAAAGACTTTAAAATAACAGTATATCAGTATATCATCAACAAAAGTGGTACAGATGTAGTGTTTGAAGGCGGTAATGACGATAAACGAATAAATTTACTGTACCACGACGGACATTATAACGTGATTACCTCACTAACGGCAGCCTTCTGCTGCACATATTATTGTGAAATGTGTCATGTGAGGTACCAGGGTAAAAATGAGCATCGATATGTTGGAGCCTGCCCATGTTGTCAACAAAGTCCACCCTGTGAAAAAGGCGTTCCAAATAAATATTGTGCAGCGTGCAATCGGTATTTTAGAGGAACTACATGTTTCGAAAATCATGTAAAAAGTGTTTGTGATAAACTAAAACGGTGTATGGAATGCCTGAAACTGTGTAAAAGAGACAGAATTCACGTGTGCGGGGAAATATTTTTAAAAACTGTCAAAAACATGTCGCGAGTAATCACCTGTGTTCGATAGTTTACAGTCGATACAGTAAGACTCGTCACAGAACAGCCCTCAAAAGTAATAGTTTCATTCCTAAGGAAATTGCGATCCTGTTCAATGCGAATGAAGTACGTCATTTTCATCTAAAACCGCTATTTGAATTTAACAGACTACCATCAGCACTGCAGACTCAAGCTACCTGGCTTTCCATAAATCATCATGGGTTATCGTGGGAGGGCGGATACACGTCAATTAATCACGCGATACAATTTTACCAGACGAATTTGAAAAATAAAATAATTTATGTTAAAGGATCGGAGAAGAAAAATATCTCAGTGAAATTCTCGGAAATAGAGCAACGGTATTTGATTTAGACTACTGTGGATGTCCGAATTTAAACACTTTGAGGATGTGATATTCTGTAACTCCGAGGTGTTTAGCTCATAGAGGATGTTGTGCCCTACAAAATGCTCATTTGCTAATACAGTAGGTAATACAATGTAATAATGATAGAAATAAAATAGACGCGATGTGAAATAATATTCATTTTATTTTACAATTATATTTACACCTAAAAATAATCTTTCTTACAATCGATATATATTTGCAATTATATTTACACTTAAATATATATTTTTATTAAAAATAGCATTTTTATTTAATAATGCCTGGTGTGTTTGAACCCATAGGGGATGGAATCAAAATTTGCCAAAAATTTTCTTTTTTTCTGATCTGGCGTTGTATTGTTTTACCACCGGTGTCGTTATAATTCGATGATCTTTGGTGCGCCGTATACTAGAAGAAATGTTCTTGGTCGGCCTCACTTCTCCGTCGCTGTTTAAAATTATGTCACGCATACTTTCAAAATTTACCAATTTCGACGCCTCATAGTTTAAACAAATCCCTTTCACTTTACAAACCATTTTTCGACTGTTGTCCTTTGTTGAAAATACCTGGTATGCATAGTTCTTTGGCCGTCCGCTCACAAATTCTTCAATATAACTGCCAGTGCCGTAACAGTCCAATTCACCAGCCATATCTCCAACAAAATTTCCAACAGGGGAGCCTTCATACAGGCAAGCATCTCTTTTCCGAGGGAGACAGACGGGGTGACCGTGGTAATAGCAGCCGTGAAATTCAAAAATTTGTCCCGTCTCCTCGCAGTAGCCATCAACTTTTACCCCCTTTTTAACAGCTTCTTTCTGGTTGTACGCGTGCCGGATTTTTATTTTACGTTGTTTTTCCTCCCAAAGCAACCACGAAGCGATTTTTTCCTCTCGATAGCCTGCTTTGGGTATTAGGCCGATTGTATACGGCCGAAGAAAATTACGTCTGAATACCAGGTTACACGCAGACGCTATCGTTACTGCTTCCGCGAATGGGCATACATTACATTCCCTCAGCATCAAACTTCGAAATTTGAGACACCCTTCTGCTAGAATCTCCACATCGCTCTTGCAGTAATCTATTAGATCACGCTGCATGTTGAATTCGTCATTTTTGTGTTCCTCATACCATTGTAGAAAGCATTTCTTATCATCAACATTCATAGTATTTGGACTGTAGAATTCAACTGCTGGCAATTTTCCAATATAGTTCTCATTTCGGACTGTATTAAATAAGTGGGGAAAATATCCTTTTTTGAATTTGTCTGCCAGACCAAAGGCTTGTGGTATTTTTCACAGTGGCATCGGGAAGTAGTTCAACGAATCTATGAAATTTATATTCCCAATCATCATCAATATGATTTTTGTACCTCGCATGATCAATTCCGGTGTGATATCTGTTTTCTGGAGCACATAATTCAAAATAAATTGGTGATCAAATGCCTGCCCATTATGTGCAAGCACTATGACGCGTTTATGGAATTTTCGCACATTTAATAAATATTTAAAAAACTTTCCAATAACGCTTTGTTGTAAAATTTCCACTCTATATCCGCACTTTTCACAACAATATTGTCCTTCCACATTAATGCATACATTACATCTTTTAAAAAAAATGCACAAATTCGGTTCATGCAATTTTATTGCTTCCCCGTCACCTAGAACTTTTTCTTGGCGCGTTTCTAGGTCGTAAAATACGTAAAAATTGTCACTTTGATCCATTTTACTCGCATTTGGACTTACAAAGCACAGGTGATTACTCGCGACATGTTTTTGACAGTTTTTACAAAATATTTCCCCCCACACGTGAATTCTGTCTCTTTTACACAGTTTCAGGCATTCCATACACCGTTTTAGTTTATCACAAACACTTTTTACATGATTTTCGAAACATGTAGTTCCTCTAAAATACCGATTGCACGCTGCACAATATTTATTTGGAGCGCCTTTTTCACAGGGTGGACTTTGTTGACAACATGGGCAGGATCCAACACATCGATGCTCATTTTTACCCTGGTACCTCACATGACACATTTCACAATAATATGTGCAGCAGAAGGCTGCCGTTAGTGAGGTAATCACGTTATAATGTCCGTCGTGGTACAGTAAATTTATTCGTTTACCGTCATTACTGCCTTCAAACAATACATCTGTACCACTTTTGTTGATGATATACTGATATACTGTTATTTTAAAGTCTTTTAAATGGTGTTGAAATTTGGTTAACTCAGGTATTCCAGCCCCTTCTATGGGTATCTCAATTTGACTTTCCGCCAATAATTTCTCTACAGCCTGTGTTTGCAGCTGGTCTACATTTCTTCTAATTTTAATGTAATCAGTACTTTTTTCCACATTTGCTATTGCAACAACTATTGCACGCGGTAAACATAGGTTGTCCTTATTTTTAATTTGGACTATACCTCTCCGCTTTGTACTTTCCTCGTCGAAACTATTATATCGCCGTTCTCGGCCTCTTCCCACAGGCATTTTCACCGATGTTGCAGTTAAACAAAATGTATCGGTGCTTATTCCCTCGGAATTGCTTTGGAAAATTTTGGAAATCATTTCCCAAACGTCGTCAAATTTAGCTTCACTCACTTTTTTAAACGTAAACCAGCCAGGGCCCCTCTCATTCAAGTTTTTCCCACAAAATGTGAAACCTACAAAATCACTTGGTTCCAAACCTTCTGTGGCTTTAACAACAACACCCTCTATCCCTGACTTAATCCAACGAGTCGGATCTTCATTCCCGGGTATCGAACTAATTTGGAAATTAATTTTATACCCGGTCAAATTAAACCGCCGGACAAAAACTTCCCGTTCACTAGTTATTTTAAACATTTTACTTTCGTCCGTACTATTGAAATTTATTTTCATAAATCACTGATCTTCAGATAATTCGGCCCTTTTATACCAAAATTTCAGCGATTGAAACCCCTTATCTCTTTCCCACACTTGCGTTTTGACGAATGATCGCAGTTGATCCTCATATTATTTCCATAAACTTACATGCATTTACTACAAACAATTAATTGCATTCTGGTTAATTTTGTACTAATACAGCTGGAAAAAAATATACATAAACCTTTTTCCACCCCCCACGCGACGTACCACATGTGTAATGTTTAAAGCATATTGTTTTTTAAAACATCTGCTTCGACTCATATTTCACGAGGATTTTTTTTTTTGACGACGGCCATAAATTTAAAATTAATTATTACCAGATGTTTAAATAATCCTGTAAAAAAAATACATCCACCAAATACCACGCCCTGACATGTGTCGGCAGCCGTGTTTAAAAATAATTGGTCGACAGCCATATTTAAAAACCCGACGGCCCTTTTTTAGGGGGGGTGTGGCAACAGGCATTTTTTCCCCTACCAACCAACCGCGAAGGCAACAATAAGTGCCGCCATCACCTACCGTATTGGTCGAATTTACCAAGCCCCCTCTCCGCACCACAATTTCCCCACACGCCCCTGCCACAAATATAGACAGAGATAGAAGACACTGGAGAGAAAGAGACAAATGCTTCGCTCCCATTGGTCGGTCTCTAGCGACAGATTACACAGGATGGTCTCAAGTGACCGAATACCTACTGCAATATACGGCTTCCTGTGGATATAATGTTTGCTAGACCAGAATGTGACAAAATGGAAGTTAGTGATATTATCAGATCCGGCTTAATATCAGTATTTTGGAGCACATAGTTCAAAATAAATTGGTTATCAAACGCTTGACCATTATGCGCGAGCACTATAACCCGTTTGTGGACTTTGCGTAGTTCTAGCAAATATTTTAAAGATAATTTCAATAACGTTTTATTTCTTGGAAAATTTCAAATCTATATCCGCACTTTTGACAACATTATTGTCTTTACACAGTAATTCACACTACATCGTTTAGAAAAAATGCATAAATTCGGTTCTTGCAATTTTATTGCGTTCCCGTCCATTTCACCGAGAACTTTTTCTTGACCCGTGTCTCGGTCGTAAGATAAGTAAAAATTGTCACTTTGGTCCATTTTACTTGAATTGCCAGTTATAAACCACAGTTGATTATTCGTGACATGTTTTCGACAGTTTCTGCAAATATTTGTCGCGACACGTGAAATCTGTGCAGGTTGCGAAATATTTATTTAAAACGCTACTTTCACAGGGTGGATTTTGTTGACAACACGGACAGATTATACCACATCGGTGTTCAGTTTAATGGCAGTACCGCACATGACAAATTTTACAATAATAACTGCAACAAAAGATTGCCGTTAGTGAGGTAATTACATTATAATGTCCGTCGTATTACAGTAAGTTTGTTCGGTTACTGGCATTACCTCCTTAAAACAATTCATCTGTACCACTTTTGTCAATGATATAGCGGTATACTGTTATTTTAAAATATTTTAAATGGTGTTGAAATTCCCTTAACTCAGGTATTCTTTTTTTTAACACTTCAGTTGGATTATTACAAGCCAGCAATATCATTCACAATAATATCGAATAAACGATAAGTCAAATATATATGCTATCATTTCATCATTAGCGTCGGGAAGGGAGGAGGGGTATGAGTAATATTAGTGCGGCAGACAGGTAAATTAATGGAAAGGAGAGAAACAAAATATTATCACCGAACGCCACCTTGAACCCACCACCATAAATCAACCACCCATTCACCGACTCAAAATCAAATAATACATATAACTAATTATGACTTATGTTAGTCTCACTCTGCAATAAAAACAAATCTGGACAACAACCAACAGAACACAAAAGGTTAGCCGAAGGGGTTATATATCCAATAATACAGCAGAATCAGTGACCAACAAACTCTCCAGTTTCTCTTTACTTAGCGAGAAGTCAAAGTGAGCAGAGTTATTGTTTACACTCTGTAACATTCTAGGAACTGGTTCAAACCTTCCATAGTCAGTAAGATGAGAGTTGATCATTAATAGGCTTACACTTCTTAGTGAGTGTGCGTTAACTTTAAATTGTATGCGTTCGAGAAGACTCGAAGACTCAATGGCACCAACAAGAATTTGATGAATGAAGACTATGCCAGCTACTTCGCGTCGTTTCTGCAAAGTCTGAAGATTAATTAGCTTTAAACGATCACGGTAAGGAGGGAGAATGATAGCATTGCTCCAAGGAAGACCTCTAAGAGCAAAGCGAACAAATCTACGCTAAATAGCTCCAATTCTCTCAATGCGTAGTTTATGGTGCGCGGACCAAACTTGACTGGCGTATTCAAGCGCCGGTCTTACAAAGGTGATATAACCAAATAAGACTTTCCTACGTTTTTGCGTAAATGCTATTATTTCACACTTGTTATTATTAAGTGAGAAGTCATTATTTGTACACCAAAGAGTAAATTTATCAAAATCAGCCTGAAGCAAGTGACAATCTTGTAAAGAGGAGATTACTTTGGAAATTTTCTTGTCGTCAGCGGAAATAGTAATCTCCGAATGCTTGATAATAGACGTAACATCATTAATAGAGATGATGAATAAGACAGGTCCTAAATGACTACCTTGAGGGACTCCAGAATGGGCAATAAAAATCGAGTTGATGGCGGTAGAGAGAAACTCAGTCAGATTAGTAGTCGTTGACTTGGCTTTAAGAAATCCATGTTGTTTCGGGGTATAAATGGTGGGATATAAATGGTAATTACAAATGTCAGCGTTAGAACCTTTTTTGTGAACCGATTTAATAAAAGAATCTTTCCAAGCATTTGGAAATACACCCGGGGTCAAAGGTTTTTGAAAAGGGTAGCAAGCGGCACCGACAAAGTATGGCAGCACTTCTTTAAAATTATAGCAGGCAAACCATCAGGACCCGAGACAAAGTCATCTTTAGCAATGGGATCTGATTAACAGCAGTCTCAGCATCAATACTTATTGAATTAAGGGTGGTGCTCGGGTAATCACCTAGATAACTGAAGTAGTCATCAATTGGTGTACAATTGCTGCCAGAAACAGCTTGCCCAAAGAATGAGGCGAACAGATTGGACATTGTTGTGGCATCATATGTCGAGCTATCCAAGTACTTCATAGTAGAAGTACCCATCAGTTTTACGTTTGCAATTTACGAATTTCCAGAACTGTTTCGGATCTAACATACGAGTAGAGTATCATGCTTTTTAGATAAATAAGTGTTATACTCATTCTCCAGTACACATTGGAATTCTTTCAGCAAAGATAAATATTTGCTCCGATCGGAAACATCACTAGAATTCAGATACTTCAGCCATGCATTATTCCGCTGATTCCGCAAACCTCTGAGTTTATTGGTATACCAAGGAGGAGATGGAGTAAGATTTTTAGTGTACAATAAGCTACTGTTACAAAACGAAGCACCCAAATAGCGCGGAATAAAACTTCGAAATGGCAACATTTATGTCATGGTCATTTATAATATCATTAAAGTCAAGGCCATGAAGCAAAGAGTTTAGAAAGTTGAAATCAGCCTTGCGGAAGTTAAACTTACAGACTTCATCAAAACATGCCTTGTCGTTAGTCATGTCATAGGAGAATAATAATTCCAATGGCGAATGGTAAGGATCAATGACAGAAATACTAGCATCGGCTGGTTTGACCAAGCAGTTGCCAGAGTTGGAACCGAAGACCAAGTCCAATAATCTATGTAGGAAATAAAGTGCGTACTAGATCAAGTCATTCCTTAAACTCTTGAGGCAAAGGCTAAAGTTCTAAAGAAAGCATTTAGTAAAAGTCGGTGTAAAAAGTAAAGTAAAGGAGTTAACACTCAAAAGTTAAAGCTGCACCTTTTATATTTTGAATTAACAAGAATCCATTAAGATTCTCTTGCTTTTATTTCTTATAGTTTTAATTGTCAAGAATACATTAAGATCTTGAATTTAGGTTAATAAATTTAATAATAATCATAGTAGTGATTGATGTGTTATTTATTCTAAAACCTGGAGATCGTTAAATCACCAGAAATCCTACATATAAATCCTACATCTATCCAAACTATTCTTAATACCGATAATCTGCTGTAAGTCACATGCTGTAAAGCTATCAATAATAAGCGATTCTTGCAACGAAGAAATATTGGAAGCAATATAGTCAACATCATCATCCGACTGCGCCCATGTCAAATGGGGTAGGTTGAAATCGCCTAAAATGATTAGGGTAGCATTGGGATGCATGGAGTCAGTAATGAAATCAACAGCAGCCACCAGGAGTTTCTAGTATTCAATTGCACAAGAAGGTGGCAAATGGCAATTTAAAATATAAATGGTTTCACGGTGTATAAAGATTTGAACACTTAACAATTCCAACAATTCGGTGTTCAGAATGACAAAACACGAACAGTCCAGCACAGATCGAACTGCAGTAAGCACACGAGCCCCCAAGCCACTATACTGCTCAGCACTAGTGTACCTCTCTTTGCGAAATATTTGAAAATCCGAGGTGAATATCTCGTTGTCAGTAAAACTAGGATTTAACCACGTCTCCGTCAATGCAAAAATGTCGCAAGAAAGTGCTTGACCAGTTAGAAGAACTTTACTCAATTTAGAGCGCAGTCCCTGACGTTTTGGTAGTGAAGGGACAAGCGTTTTAGTTTTTTGAATTTTTTGGACTATTTGTTGGATTTTTTTGACTTGAGCACCAGCAGAGAAAGGTCGACGACTGGAATGTTTTCTGGGAATAAACTCTTTGACGAGAGTTTTGTCGGGCCAAAAGGATGGCGAAATTACCTGAGAGAAGGCATTATCAGGGACCAGAAGTTTAAAGGATGAGGCATTACTGTTAAGTTTACTAATTTTAACAGCCCTAGCATTTATGCTCATAAGATTAGGAAGCAAAGACTTTATATAATTTAGTATATCCGTGGATGTTGTTGACGGAAGGAAACGGGAAACAAAGATAGATTTTGGAGGGGGTACGATGTGAAGAAGAATCGGCGTATCAAGCTCAGCAGTAGTGGAACAGCTGATAGTCTTTTTAATACTACCATTGGTATTCCTGTCAATGAGAATTTTATTATTATTAGTGCTATATCCTTTAATTTTACTAATATTGGTGCTGGTTTTACTATTTTTTATATTTGTTTTCTTCTTATTTGTAATATTCGAATTAGGAATATTAAAGGTTTTCGGGCTATTGACATTGTTCTTACTAGTATCACAGGTTTTTGCGATAACCTTACTACTTATATTATTGTTTTTAATTTGTTTCCTATTTTTTTTTACTAATACTAATAATATTATTATCTCTATCGCTACTACGAGTACAACCACTATTGACATTATCCTCAATATTAGGATAAATAATTAACGGCACACATTGGGTGGCTTTGGGGGCTAGGTCCGTACACGTAGAAACTTCAGTGACGGTAACATGCCTATTATTGTTCTTACTATTAGATAAATCCAATTTGGATATTAGATCTTTCAAATTAGTAAAGGCAGCAGTGTTTGATTATATTATGGATGCGCAGGCTTGAAATTGATTCTGCAATAGAACCAACCTATCGACTACAAGTCTTATGTGAGACAAGGATTTGTCACAAGCAGCAGGCAATGATCAGTTAGGAGTACACATAAATTCAGAGACATCATTCCTAAGGGTGTTTAATTTAGACCCAAACTGTATCGACTTCTTCATTACTTTGTAAAAGTCGTGCTGTATCATTTGGCAAGTCGAAGAGAGTTTATCGATATCGTCAGTGCGAGTGCGCAAGTCGTCAATAATTCCGCCAATGTTGGATAATTTCTCATCAATAGCTTTAACTTTTTTTGCTGTGAAAGACAAATCCACACTTAAAGAATCGTGGACTGTTTTCACTAAGTCAATATTAGGTGAAGCGAACTTCAAAAATTTCAGAATGTGACAAGGTTTAATGTCACAGCATTCTGAACATGTAAAGCAAGTGCTCTCTATAGGCAACCTTACGCACGATCGATGAAATGAGCGGTCACACACTCCATCGCAAGCGATCGATGCAACAACGCCGATTGTACCTTGACAAAAGGAGCATGCAATTGTTGCCATGGTGAACTATTGATTGTTACAAAAATACGCACAACCAACAAAAAGAAAAGAAAAAAAAAAGCTGCAAAAATGGACGACCGAAATGGGCCCTTACTATAAATGAAGATTATACTAAATACCAAAACACAGGACATAATAAAACTTCTGTAATCTTTTTTTACACAAAAAAAAAAAAGTTTCATTTTTCAGAGAAACAATTAACGGCACCCCTGAAAAAAATAAAAATCAAACAAACAAAACAGAAAATTATTACTTTGTAATAACCGGGAATTAAATATTAAATTTAATATTAATAAATGATTAGTATGTGTTAGTAACTAAATTTATTTTTTAAATTTTAAATGTCAGATAGAAAACCAATGCGATTATAAATTAGTATATCAGAAAGCAGTTACCTGTCCTTCAAAAAACCGACTCAAATTAATCTAGAATTAATGGCCGTTAAACACAAAAAACTAAGCGATTATTACACTTAAAACACAGTAAACAAAAATAAATAAAGGCACTAAACACAAAACACGTCTACGCAACAGAACTGCCTTTTCCAGCACCTTCTGTGGGTATTTCAATATGACTTCCCATCAATAATTTCTCTACAGCCTGTGTTTGCAGCTGGTCTACATTTTCTCAAATTTTAAAATATTCAGCAATTTTCCACATTTGATATTGCAACAACTATTGCACGCGGTAAATATAGGTTGTCCTTAATTTTAATTTGGACTATTACTGTCCATAAATATACCCCCTTCTCACAGACATTCTTACCGATGGTGCAGTTAACCAAAATGCATCCGCACCCATTCCTTCAGAATTGCTTTAAAAAATTTTAGAAATCATTTCCCAAATGTTGTCAAATTTAACTTAACTCACTGGTTCAAAAGTAACCCAACGGGGCCCCTTTTATTAAAGCTTTTCCCACAGAATGTGAAATTTACAAAATCGCCGGGTTCCAAACTTTCTGTGGCTTTCTCAATAACACCTTCTATCGCGGATTTAATCAAACGAGTCGGATCTTCATTCTAGGGTATCGACATAAATTGGAAATTAATTTTATACCCAGTCAAATAAAACCGTCGCCAAGAAACTTCCCGTTCACTATATACCTCGAATATTTCGCTTTCGTCCGGACTATTCAAATTTCTTTTAATAAATCCAATGTGCGAACAGAACCATTTCATTAACGAAAATAAATATATATATATGTAGGAGTAATAAGAAGTAGTACACATAAGTTGTACAAAAGTAGTGGAGAATCTGAATTAGTTGAAGAAGTGGAGTCGTTGGCTTAGTGAGAAAGTCAATTTAGTTGTAAACCAAGAGTGCTGAGTTCGAACCCATGCGGTGGCGATTTCACTTTTTCAGCTTTCCACAATTTGGGGGCTCAAACGGGATGAGGAACACTTTAGTTGATTCTGTTGTTGTTAACCGGTGTGTGTTTTAATTGTATTTTTCTTCTACACTCACGATGGCCTCTTGTTTCTGACGTGTGACGACAGCCGAGGGCGGCTGTATTATCAGGATGGCCGAGTTGTAGAAGTAAAAGAAGTAGTACACATAAGTTGTACAAAAGTAGTGGAGAATCTGAATTAGTTGAAGAAGTGGAGTCGTTGCCTTAGTGAGAAAGTCAATTTAGTTATAAACCAAGGGTGCTCAGTTCGAACCCATGCGGTGGCGATTTCACTTTTTCAGTTTTCCACAATTTATAACGAAATAATAACCAGAACTATGAATTATATAATAAACAAAAATATTTAAAAAAAAATTTATGTGTGCTGTGCACACGCGGTAGAAGTGAAACCTTCGGAAAACTAAACAGCGAGACTGAGACGAATGCAGTATCAGGGGTGGGATAGTTATAGGGTTTATTTATTAAAATATTGGATTCAAGCTTAAAAGTTATTTTACATTTTATTATTCACACTCCTTGTTTTTAATTTCCATAAATAACACGAGTGGCTTATGATAATTAATGTATGAAATGAATGCCTTGGTTTGAATTTGATCAATATGTCTTTGAAATACAACGGCAATTACTGTTTTGAAGCTTGTTGTCGAATCAATGCGACTACAGCACTTTTTTAAATTTAATATGGTGTTGAGGAACTCAATCAAAGGGAGCGCTGTATCCAATACAAAAGTAACATTAAAATCCCCACTTAAAATCATCGGAATTTTATCGTAATCTTTTTTATGAATCAGCGATATTTCTGGTGTCTACTTTATCAAATTCTCGTGGATGAATTCAATAATTGTATTTATCGATTGCTTGGGAGTAATGTAAATTGCTACAATTATAACTGATTTAACATGTTATGGTCCAATCTGCTTTCACAAGCATATATTTCTCCCATTTTAGAAAGCTGAACAGACAATAATTCTAGTTGTTGAGCATTCAGATCTATTTGTGAAGTAACAACCCGGGCTCCATCATTTATATTATTATGGGATATTGCAACTCCGCCTGCCCTCGTATATTTGCTTTTATATTGAAAAACAATATCAAAATTTGGAATGTCTACAATAATTTCATTATTCACCCACGTCTCGGTAAGAATTAGAAAATTCGACGGCCATGCTATTCTCCCTAATTGAAGATCCTGTGCATGAGCTCGTAAACTTTTTGTGGCATTAGTTTTCGGCATACTGGGAAAATGCTTTTTTAAAATGATAAAATATTCACAAAACGATAAAAGTGAACAATACACAATGCTAGCTATGAAGCATATGAAATGAGTGTTTTGTTTGTATTTTTTGTGTTTGCGAAACAGCGCACAAAGAAGAGACGAAGATAATAGGCAACACTGTATTCTGTATTCTATGTATACAGCGCTCAGAATTCAGAAGGCAAAATTTTGCCTAAGTACGCATATTTATCTCCAAAATTTTTTTATGCAAAATTTTTGTTGCTATGAATTCTGATCGACTGGTATTTCATCTTGGTAAAAAAGTGTCGCTTTTTTAGCGTTTCATCGAGTTTCAAATCACTTCCAACGCGGCTAAAGAAGTTTTCACTTCAAAAATAACAAAGTATGTTTGATAATAACTAGGTGTATATATATGTTATGCTCTGCAGGAATGCACACTATGCTTTGGGCGCATTGTTAATGACGCCACAGCATGTCAATTTGATGATGACAGTTTGTCCATATTTCTCTAAATGTCCATAAACATGTCAAAAATCACATGCAAATGGATTAAATATCCCTAAATGCCACACCATGCCCTGACGATCAGATATGTATTCCACAGGATTAAACATTTTCCCACCTCACGCGATGTTTTTTTCGGATCGCCTTTAAAGACATGTCTATGATTGCAGTTGTTCCACATATTTCGCCATAAATTTAAATGCATATACCCTAAAAATTAATTAATTGTCACCAGATAAAAAATTCAGGTTAAATTTTTAGTCTAGTACAGTTGGACCTTGAAAAATATCCATAAACCTGTCAGCCAACGAAAACCCACCCCCACGCCACGTTTCTTCTGATTGCCATTAAAGACATGCCGATTACCGCAGTTGATCGAAATATTTTTTCCATGAGTTTATATGCATTTACCTCGAAAAATTTCACCACATGTGTCGATAGCCATGTTTAAAAACAATTGGTTGACAGCCGTGATTAACTCTCCGTCACGCAAATGGGTTAGTGAGGTAATTATATTATAATGTCCGTCGTGTTACAGTAAGTTTATTCGCTTAGTGGCATTACCTCCTTAAAACGATTCATCTGTACCACTTTTGTCAATTATATAGCGGTATACTGTTATTTTAAAATATTTTAAATGGTGCTGAAATTCCCTTAACTCAGGTATTCTTTTTTTTAACACTTCAGTTTGATTATTACAAGCCAGCAATATCATTCATAATAATATCGAATAAACGATAAGTCAAATATATATGCTATCATCTCATCATTAGTGTCGGGAAGGGAGGAGGGGCATGAGTAATATTAGTGCGGCAGAGATTTAAATTAATGGAAAGGAGAGAAACAAAATACTATCACCGAAAGCCACCTTAAACCCACCACCATAAATCAACCACCCATTCACCGACACAAAATCAAATAATAAATATAACTAATTATTAATTATGTTAGTCTCACTCTGCAATAAAAACAAATCTGGACAACAACCAATAGAACACAAAAGGTTAGCCGAAGGCGTTACATATCCAATAATACAGCAGAATCAGTGACCAACAAACTCTCCAGTTTCTCTTTACTTAGCGAGAAGTCAAAGTGAGCAGAGTTATTGTTTACACTCTGTAACATTCTAGAAACTGGTTCAAACCTTCCATAGTCAGTACGATGAGAGTTGATCATGAATAGGCTTACACTTCTTAGTGAGTGTGCGTTAACTTTAAATTGTATGCGTTCGAGAAGACTCGAAGACTCAATGGCACCAACAAGAATTTTATGAATGAAGACTATGCCAGCTACTTCGCGTCGTTTCTGCAAAGTCTGAAGATTAATTAGCTTTAAACGATCACGGTAAGGAGGGAGAATGATAGCATTGCTCCAGGGAAGACCTCTAAGAGCAAAGCGAACAAATCTACGCTGGATAGCTTCAATTCTCTCAATGTGTAGTTTATGGTGCGCGGACCAAACTTGACTGGCGTATTCAAGCGCCGGTCTTACAAAGGTGATATAACCAAATAAGACTTTCCTACGTTTTTGCGTAAATGCTATTATTTCACACTTGTTATTATTAAGTGAGAAGTCATTATTTGTACACCAAAGAGTAAATTTATCAAAATCAGCCTGAAGCAAGTGACAATCTTGTAAAGAGGAGATTACTTTGGAAATTTTCTTGTCGTCAGCGGAAATAGTAATCTCCGAATGCTTGATAATAGACGTAACATCATTAATAGAGATGATAAATAAGACAGGTCCTAAATGACTACCTTGAGGGACTCCAGAATGGGCAATAAAAATCGAGTTGATGGCGGTAAAGACAAACTCAGTCAGATTAGTAGTCGTTGACTTGGCTTTAAGAAATCCATGTTGTTTCGGGGTATAAATGTTGGGATATAAATGGTTTGCAGTGAAAGCAAAATGATTTATAGACAATACTTTCAAATAGTTTTGGCGTGCAAGATAGCTTAGCTATAGGCCTGTAATTACAAATGTCAGCTTTAGAACTTTTTTGTGAACCGGGATAATAAAAGAATCTTTCCAAGCATTTCGAAATACACCCGGGGTCAATGGTTTTTGAAAAGGGTAGCAAGCGGCACCGACAAAGTATGGCAGCACTTCTTTAAAATTATAGCAGGACCCGAGACAAAGTCATCTTTAGCTATTGGATCTGATTAACAGCAGTCTCGGCATCATTACTTATTGAATTAAGGGTGGTGCTCGGGTAATCACCTAGATAACTGAAGTAGTCATCAATTGGTGTAAAATTACTGCCAGAAACAGCTTGTCCAAAGAATGAGGCGAACAGATTGGAAATTGTTCTGGCATCATTTGTCGAGCTATCCAAGTACTTCATAGTAGAAGTATACCCATCAGTTTTACGTTTGCAATTTACGAATTTCCAGAACTGTTTCGGATCTACGAGTAGAGTATCATGCATTTTAAATAAATAAGAGTTATACTCATTTTCCAGTACACATTCAGCAAAGATAAATATTTGCTACGATCGGAAACATCACTAGAATTCAGATACTTCAGCCATCCATTATTCCGCTGATTCCGCAAACCTCTGAGTTTATTGGTATACCAAGGAGGAGATGGAGTAAGATTTTTAGTGTACAATAAGGTACTGTTACAAAACGAAGCACCCAAATAGCGCGGAATAAAACTTCGAAATGGCAACATTTATGTCATGGTCATTTATAATATCATTAAAGTCAATGCCATGAAGCCAAGAGTTTAGAAAGTTGAAATCAGCCTTGCGGAAGTTAAACCTACAGACTTCATCAGGACATGCCTTGTCGTTAGTCATGTCATAGGAGAATAATAATTCCAATGGGGAATGGTAAGGATCAATGACAGAAAAACTAGCATCGGCTGGTTTGACCAAGCAGTTGCCAGAGTTGGAATCGAAGACCAAGACCAATAACCTATGTACGAAATAAAGTGCATACTAGATCAAGTCATTCCTTAAACTCTTGCACCAAAGGCTAAAGTTCTAAAGAGAGTATTTAGTAAAAGTCGGTGTAAAAACTAAAGTAAAGGAGTTAACACTCAAAAGTTAAAGCTGCACATTTTATATTTTGAATTAACAAGAATCCATTAAGATTCTGTTGCTTTTATTTCTTATAGTTTTAATTGTCAAGAATACATTAAGATCTTAAATTTAGGTTAATAAATTTAATAATAATCATAGTAGTGATTGATGTGTTATTTTTTCTAAAACCTGGAGATGGTTAAATGACCAGAAATCCTACATATAAATCCTACATCTATCCAAAGTATTCTTAATACCGCTAATCTGCTGTAAGTCACATGCTGTAAAGCTATCAATAATAAGCGATTCTTGCACCGAAGAAATATTGGAAGCAATATAGTCAACATCATCATCCGATTGCGCCCATGTCAAATGGGGTAGGTTGAAATCGCCTAAAATGATTAGGGTAGCATTGGGACGCATGGAGTCAGTAATGAAATCTACAGCAGCCACCAGGAGTTTCTAGTGTTCAATTGCACAAGAAGGTGGAAAATGGCAATTTAAAATATAAATGGTTTCACGGTGTAGAAAGATTTGAACACTTACCAATTCCAACAATTCGGTGTTCAGAATGACAAAACACGAACAGTCCAACACAGATCGAACTGCAGTAAGCACACGAGCCCCCAAGCCACTATACTGCTCAGCACTAGTGTACCCCTCTTTGCGAAATATTTGAAAATCCGAGGTGAATATCTCGTTGTCATTAAAACTAGGATTTAACCACGTCTCCGTCAATGCAAAAATGTCGCAAGAAAGTGCTTGACCAGTTAGAAGAACTTTACTCAATTTAGAGCGCAGTCCCTGACGTTTTGGTAGTGAAGGGACAAGCGTTTTAGTTTTTTGAATTTTTTGGACTATTTGTTGGATTTTTTTGACTTGAGCACCAGCAGAGAAAGGTCGACGACTGGAATGTTTTCTGGGAATAAACTCTTTGACGAGAGTTTTGTCGGGCCAAAAGGATGGCGAAATTACCTGAGAGAAGGCATTATCAGGGACCAGAAGTTTAAAGGATGAGGCATTACTGTTAAGTTTACTAATTTTAACAGCCCTAGCATTTATGCTTATAAGATTAGGTAGCAAAGACTTTATATAATTTAGTATATCCGTGGATGTTGTTCACGGAAGGAAACGGGAAACAAAGATAGATTTTGGAGGGGGTACGATGTGAAGAAGAATCGGCGTATCAAGCTCAGCAGTAGTGGAACAGCTGATAGTCTTTTTAATACTACCATTGGTATTCCTGTCAATGAGACTTTTATTATTATTAGTGCTATATCCTTTAATTTTACTAATATTGGTGCTGGTTGTACTATTTTTTATATTTGTTTTCTTCTTATTTGTAATATCCGAATTAGAAATATTAGAGGTTTTCGGGCTATTGACATTGTTCCTACTAGTATCACAGGTTTTTGCGATAACCTTACTACTTATATTATTGTTACTAATTTGTTTCCTATTTTTTTTTACTAATACTAATAATATTATTATCTCTATCGCTACTACGAGTACAACCACTATTGACATTATCCTCAATATTAGGATAAATAATTAACGGTACACATTGGGTGGCTTTTGGGGCTAGGTCCGTACCCGTAGAAACTTCAGTGACGGTTACATGCCTATTATTGTTCTTACTATTAGATAAATCCAATTTGGATATTAGATTTTTCAAATTAGTAAAGGCAGCAGTGTTTGATTATATTAGGGATGCGCAGGATTGAAATTGATTCTGCAATAGAACCAACCTATCGACTACAAGTCTTATGTGAGACAAGGATTTGTCACAAGCAGCAGGCAATGATCAGTTAGGAGTACACATAAATTAAGAGACATCATTCTGAAGGGTGTTTAATTTAGACTCAAACTGTATCGACTTTTTCATTACTTTGTAAAAGTCGTGCTGTATCATTTGGCAAGTCGAAGAGAGTTTATCGATATCGTCAGTGCGAGTGCACAAGTCGTCAATAATTCCGCCAATGTTGGATAATTTCTCATCAATAGCTTTAACTTTATTTGCTGCGAAAGACAAATCCACACTTAAAGAATCGTGGACTGTTTTCACTAAGTCAATATTAGGTGAAGCGAACTTCAAAACTTTCAGAATGTGACAAGGTTTAATGTCACAGCATTCTGAACATGTAAAGCAAGTGCTCTCTATACGCATCCTTACGCACGATCGATGAAATGAGCGGTCACACACTCCATCGCAAGCGATCGATGCAACAACGCCGATTGTACCATAAGAAAATGAGCATGCAATTGTTGCCATGGTGAACTATTGATTGTTACAAAAATACGCACAACCAACAAAAAGAAAAGAAAAAAAAAGCTGCAAAAATAGATGACCGAAATGGGCCCTTACTATAAATGAAGATTATACTAAATACCAAAACAAAGGACATAATAAAACTTCTGTAATCTTTTTTTTACAAAAAAAAAAAAGTTTCATTTTTCAGAGAAACAATTAACGGGACCCCTTAAAAAAAAATAAAAATCAAACAAACAAAACAGAAAATTATTACTTTGTAATAACCGGGAATTAAATATTAAATTTAATATTAATAAATGATTAGTATGTGTTAGTAACTAAATTTATTTTTTAAATTTTAAATGTCAGATAGAAACCCAATGCGATTATAAAATAGTATATCAGAAAACAGTTACCTGTCCTTCAATAAACCAATTCAAATTAATCTAGAATTAATGGCCGTTAAACACAAAAAACTAAGCGATTATTACACTTAAAACACACTAAACAAAAATAAACAAAGGCACTAAACACAAAACACGTCTACGCAGCAGAACTGCTTTTTCCAGCACCTTCGGTTGGTATTTCAATATGACTTCCCATCAATAATTTCTCCACAGCCTGTGTTTGCAGCTGGTCTACATTTTCTCAAATTTTAAAATATTCAGCAATTTTCCACATTTGATATTGCAACAACTATTGCACGCGGTAAATATAGGTTGTCCTTAATTTTAATTTGGACTATTACTGTCCATAAATATACCCCCTTCTCACAGACATTCTTACCGATGGTGCAGTTAACCAAAATGCATCCGCACCCATTCCTTCAGAATTGCTTTAAAAAATTTTAGAAATCATTTCCCAAATGTTGTCAAATTTAACTTAACTCACTGGTTCAAAAGTAACCCAACGGGGCCCCTTTTATTAAAGCTTTGCCCACAGAATGTGAAATTGACAAAATCACCGGGTTCCGAACTTTCTGTGGCTTTCTCAATAACACCTTCTATCGCAGATTTAATCAAACGAGTCGGATCTTCATTCTAGGGTATCGACATAAATTAGAAATTAATTTTATACCCAGTCAAATAAAACCGTCGCCAAGAAACTTCCCGTTCACTATATAACTCGAATATTTCGCTTTCGTCCGGACTATTCAAATTTCTTTTAATAAATCCAATGTGCGAACAGAACTATTTCATTAACGAAAATAAATATATATATATATGTAGGAGTAATAAGAAGTAGTACACATAAGTTGTACAAAAGTAGTGGAGAATCTGAATTAGTTGAAGAAGTGGAGTCGTTGGCTTAGTGAGAAAGTCAATTTAGTTGTAAACCAAGGGTGCTGAGTTCGAACCCATGTGGTGGCGATTTCACTTTTTCAGTTTTCCACAATTTATAACGAAATAATAACAAGAACTATGAATTATATAATAAACAAAAATATTAAAAAAATAACAAAGCATGTTTGATAATAACTAGGTGTATATATATGTTATGCTCTGCAGGAATGCACACTATGCTTTGGGCGCATTTTTAATGACGCCACAGCATGTCAATTTGATGATGACAGTTTGTCCATATTTCTTCAAATGTCCATAAACATGTCAAAAATCACATGTAAATGGATTGAATATCCCTAAATGCCACACCATGCCCTGACGATCAGATATGTATTCCACAGGATTAAAGATTTTCCCACCACACGCGATGTTCTTTTCTGATCGCCTTTAAAGACATGTCTATGATTGCAGTTGTTCCACGTATTTCGCCATAAATTTAAATGCATATACCCTAAAAATTAATTAATTGTCACCAGATGGGAAATTCAGGTTAAATTTTTAGTCTAGTACAGTTGGACCTTGAAAAATATTCATAAACCTGTCAGCCAACGAAAACCCACCCCCACGCCACGTTTCTTCTGATTGCCTTTAAAGACATGCCGATTACCGCAGTTGATCCAAATCTTTTTTCCATAAATTTATATGCATTTACCACGAAAAATTTCAACATATGTGTCGATAGACATGTTTAAAAACAATTGGTCGGCAGCCGTGATTAATTCTCCGTCACGCAAATGGGTCTGGCTAGACCTTTTCGGTTTTCATTGTAATATAACTTTTTCTCTAATTGAGCTAACGACTTGAAGTTTCATGTACCTTCCTCAAGTTTTATTTGCAATCGATCTGTAAAAAATCAGAATAGAAAAACTATGCAAAGATAATTATAACGGTGTTGTGAAGTACACATCACATTCATGCCTCATGAGTCTGGCCAGACTCCCTATATATTGTATGAAAATTGATGCAATTTTTGACTTCATTTGTTTTTGATTAACTGTATAGAGCCATAGCTATTACATATAGCTGTTAATATTGGGACACAGTGTGTGTACCCTTCTATTCAAACTTCTCTTGTAGCAGCGTGCGCATGCGCAGATTAGTAGATTCATGTGTTTTTTGTCCCTTTTTGCTCATACGCATCAATTATCGGCAGTTTTTTTCTATGGTTAAGGTGGTACAAACTGGAATAAAATTGCACCAAATGCTGCTGTTCGTTTGCGCCAACATACCGTTATGCGTTTCCGATCTGGCCCAAAAGAGAAAAATTCTATTCCGATTGTGGTGTTCAAGAAATTCATCACACCAAACATTGTGCACATTATTGTACCCGAAACTAATCGCTATGGAAAAGATACACTTCGGAAATGGAATGCGGCTAATACCAACAAAAAACCAAAAGTTTGGAAGAATGTAACCGAAAATGAATTAGATGCAATTGTTGCAATACTTTTGGCTGCTGATTACTAACACAATAATATTCAAAAGTCAAATTATTTGAGGCGTACAGATGCTCTACCTATTTTTAGAGCGGCTATGTCTCCCAAGCGATTCTCTACTTTGACACCATTTGTTAGGTTTGATGATGGACGAACACGTCCATTTCGGTTGCAAAGTGACAAAGCGGCACCCATTCGTGACATATGGAATTATCTGAACGAAAACCTTGACACGAACTATAGCCCTCATGCGAATATAACGATAGATGAACAACCATTTCCACATTGCGGCAAAAAAAAATTTACACAATATATACCATCGAAACCTGTGTAATGTAATCAAACATTACACATACTTCTAGTTATAAATCACAGTACGGAAACAAAAATTACTGTAGATACTTTTCGGCGAAAGTTCTACTTTGTGAATGAAAAATAATGAATTGCGAAATGCATTAAAATTACTTGATTCATTTCGAAACTCATTATCGGCAAAAAATTACATTGATTTTGTAATACATGTTATTGGCATGAATTATGAAATCAATGAAAACATTCTAGAAAGAAAGTAAACCAGAACTATTGCATAAATGTTCTGCGACCTAAAAAATAATAAGTACAAAGTATGAATTTTCTGCCTATAAAAATACTGGCTTTGAATAACCAAAAAGTTAATTCTAAAAATATCGGATAGCCGTTAACGACTCAAAGTAAAGTTGTTAAGTTAGTATTTTGCGATTTCCCAGAATCGGTTCGGTTTTAAGTCAGTCAAAAGTTCAGTTAAAAAATATCCGATAGGCGGTAATGACTTAAGGTAAAGTCATTACATATTTTCTTGGAGGTTTGCAAGTTCATTACAGTAGTTGTAGTTTGTGGAACATTGTACAAAGCGCCGTTAGAACACAGCTGCGTCAGGTATTGATCTATCACGCAGATGAAAGCGAATGGGTGGTAGGAGTGGTACGTGGAAACTTGTACTGCCCACCATGGGACTCGACCACAACCGAGAAAAAGAGTTTCGTATTCCTCCGACTCAGCTAGCCGGGCAGCGAAGCCAAAATAAAGAGCGAGAAAACCTACCAGTGAAGAATCAAACTTACTACCCGTTGCCTACCCAGTTATTGCCTCAAGTCTTTGGCATGGTAAACCCCTATGGTTCAACTCTGCAAATCCTCGACTTCACAGAGAGAACCGCCAATGGCACGAACAATCCGACACTTTAGAAATTTACGATTTAGCTTAGCATTGACGTTTTTTGCGAAGTCGGTATGCGTGAAATTTCCTCGGTAGACTTCCTGTCCGGCAATAAATCTCTTTACCCGGGTTCGACGATTATAAATTCGGTCATGCTGTTGGTGAGCTTTCGACAAATTATTTTTGACGCGTTCGCGAATTAGCTCAAGCTGGTGTTTTTTGAGGACACAACCAATTCACCATCATTCGAACCACTTGACTTCCGCATCAGTTCGTAGGTCGAGCCATATGTGATCATGTGGGAACCAAACACAAGAAAATATGGATCACTCCCCGTAGAATCATGGACTGTACTCCGAAGAGCCGATGCTTCCCAAGTTTTGATCCCAATCCCTATGATCGGTGATAACATAAGAGCGGATGGCCGCCAGTAATGAACGGTTTACACGTTTTTAGATAAAAATTGCGGTCCATTCTCTGAAAATATAATCTCGGATACGCCGAATATAGTGAAGACGTTTTCCTCCAAGAAATCGGTGACCTGCACGGCAGACGCCTTACGTAGCGTTTTGAACAAAACAAATTTCGAAAACTTGTCCAAAATAACTAGGAGAGTGGTGTTGCCATGCTTAGACCGAGGGTAGGGTCCTAACAGATCGATATATAGGTACTGGAAAGGTTTGTCAACTTCGATTTGTTTGCCCATTTTCGGCCTCAACACACTATTTGGAGCCTTAGACTCTTTACAAAGGATGCAACTGGCGATATATTTACGAACTTCGCTAGCCATACCAGGCCAGAAATATCTTTGCCGCAAACGGTATAAGGTTTTGGTAATACCGCCGTGCGCTGCTTGTGGAGGATAATGCGCTAGGCGAACTAGCTCGTCCGTAAGGCTAGACGGAACCCAAAGCCTCCACGATCGATCTTCCTGAAAGATATTGCCAGTGCTAAAGCTAGTCTGGAAGTACACGTAGCCATCTCACACTTCCGTGTCAGGCAGCCTTTCCGCGTTGCTTTGCACTAAATCGATCAGGTCGAGATATTCCTTTGATTTGAAGGCTTCAGAATTCAGGTTTTTGCAAGGTGGCGAAACTATTTCCGAAATCGCGTCCACGTAAACACGTGAAAGCGCATCTGGCACCACATTCTCTGAACCATTTTGGTGTTCAATCGCAAAATCAAAGGCTTGAAGCTTTAAGCTCCATCGAGCCAAACGTCCGCTCAAGTCGCGCTGACTCATGAGCCATTTTAAACTCGCGTGGTCGGTGATTATTTTGAACGGCAAACCTTAGACATAGGCTCTGAACTTTTTAACGCTCAATACCGCAGCGAAACATTCCAGTTCCGTCACGCTATAGTTACGTTGTGCTGAGTTCAGTTTTTGAGAAATGTAGGCCATGGGTTTCTCATTGCCTTCGTCGTCCCTTTGCGGCAAAACACCTCCGACACCGGTCTTACTCGCGTCGCACTGTATAATAAAGGGTTTAGTGTAATCAGGGTTGGCTGATACCGGAGCCCTAGTTAATGAAGGTTTCAAGGCTTCAAACGCTACCTGAGCTTCCGCTGTCCAAACAAACTTGGCACTCTTCCTTAGGCAGTCAGTAATTGGCGACGACAAGGAGGCATAATTGGCAATAAACCGCCTATACCATCCTGTCATACCCAAAAATCGACGAACCTGTTTTGGTGTGATAGGTGCAGGAAAGTCCAATATTGCAGATACCTTATTTGAGTCGGTCTTTAAATATCCGTTACCAACGATGTAACCCAAATATCTAACTTCTCTCATGCAAAATTTGCTTTTCTCCAAATTTATTGTGAGTCCAGCAGAAGACAAGCAACGTGCAATGGTTGCCAAAAGTTTAACGTGAGAATCAAAATCCTCAGAAACTACTAACAGATCGTCCAAATAGACGAAACAGTTTTCTCTTAACTCGACTGGAATTGCTTTGTCCATCAATCTACACATTCTTTGAGGACCATTACAGAGCCCGAATGGCATCACTGTAAACTGGTATAACGGTCTACCAGGCACTGTGAAAGCAGTTTTTTCCCTACTCTGCTTTTCCAACGGTATCTGCCAAAAGGCGTCTTTCAAATCAATACTTGAAATGAAACACGTCTTCTCAAGTCTACTGAGAAGGCCTTCTATATGTGGAAGTGGGTAAGCGTCCTTTTTTGTAAGGGTGTTCACTTTCCTGGAGTCGAGGCAGAGGCGAACCTTTCCAGGTTTGCGCACCAAGACTACAGGAGAGTTCCACGCGCTGACACTTTCTTCGATGACACCCAATTCCAACATACGGTCCAACTCAGCATACATGAGGGCTTGCACCGCAGGGGAAACAGGGTAGTGGCGTTGCTTTACAGGCTCAGCGTTTTCTACCTCAATAACATGTTCTTCTAAATGTGTTTTTCCTAAACCGACTTGGTTGAAGGAAGGACATAAAGTTAAGATGCTTTCGAGACGCGCGCGTTGTTCCGAATTTAGCGCGTGTGTGTTGGGATCGTCAATTGACAAACAATCTAAAGTTTCGTTTTTAGAAAATATAGTCGGAGCTATATCGAATTCTTTCAAAAATCTACACCTAGATACAGATTTTGGGTAAGTCCTGGTACGACGTATAGAGAAAGTGTTTTTGTAATGTTGCTGTATGTAATTGGAATCGCAATTTGCCCGTGTACGGGTTGAGCTTTACCATCAGCCATTTTGACTGTGGTGGGACGACCAGTAATTGAAATTTTATGACGTTCGAGGAAATCTAAAGCGCCAGCGCCTAGACAGGACACACTTGCACCACTGTCCAAAAGGCCAAAAAGGGATTCACCGTCGATTTCCACTCTAGCATATGGTCGAACGTCATGTTTTAGCTTCACAAAAGCAGATTCCACCGTTCTACCCACTAACTTCTTTTCTTTACACCTTTCTCTAAACTTACTAATTTTACTCGGTTTTAATACAGTACCGATTATTCTAAGTCTAGCTTCGTCATATTCCATTTCACGTTGATGTAATGTTTTAGTTGACCTTTCCAGTATATTATTATTATTAGACGAGATTTTAGTTGACGTTTCGCGTTTCAAAATTTTAATGACAGACGGAGAATTTGGTTGCAATGACAGATTCGGACTCAAGGTTGGTTCTATTTTGATTGGTCCGGGGGCTTTATTGGCAACCGGCAGTTCCCGTGCATCTCTCGGTGCCTCTGTTCGATTCCCGGATTACATTTTGGGCACATCGGTAACGACACGTCTTTTCTACCACAACTATAGCAAAAGAAGGACCGTTGTGGTATAGTACACTCGAAAAAACCCTGACCAATATTGTCACAGTTCCAACACCTGAACCGTTATCTAGCATTAGCATCCATAGCTTCTAAATGATCTCGTATTCCATTTAACCACATATTGTTGCTCGGATACCCTCGAATACTACTATCGATTTCGGCAGGTTGATATGGTAAACTATTACCGAAATGAGATGAATTAATATTATATTGATTCGATACCGGTTCGCGAGGAAAAGGTTGGCCACCTGTGATATATTGTTGGTGGTTATACGAATAGCTTTTTTGGTCACAATCATTTTTAAAGTCTTAGTATGGGAGATAAGAATCATTTTCCTGTCTGAAGCGAGAGTCCGGTATAAAGTTTGTCCCAGCAGGTGAGTTATTTGCACCGAATTAGTGACTGTTTATATTTTTGCGAAAATCAGTGGTGCGTAACATTTCGTTTGCGGGTCTAAGTCTATCACTATCCAAATCAGTCCTATTATTTCCCGAATCTGGTCCATATGAGAAATTACGTTCGTCAAGATCATCCAACTCATGGATGGGCCATGTTGGGTTCTGCCAAGTTCGTCTTGGTTCTCTTTCAGAAAGATGGCGTTCCGCTTTGCGGCATACTTCCTGAAAGCGACTCAGACTCATTGCAGGCATTCCGAAAATAAGATTTACTATTTTACCTTTAACGTTACTTCTCATAATGCCGGCCAATTCTATTTCCGTCATAGGAATTCTTAACCGATGGTATAGTCACATAACCGAATCGTAAAAATCGTAAAAAGTTTCGCCATTTGATTGCTTTCTTTTTAGGATCCGACGCATGATTTCGTGGTCAGTGTCAAGGCTCTTGCATTGATGTCGTAGGGCCGCCTTTAGGCCATGCCAATCGATATGGGGTTCTCTTTTCAGCAGTCGCCAATACCACTGCTCAGCCTTATCGGAGAGCAGAGTATGGAATTGGGTACAAATGGCGTACCACGAATTATCCCCACGCGATTGCATGGTTTCTATGCGGAAAATAAATTCTTCCACCGACATATCTTGAGCCTTTCCACTGAACCTGAATCCCCATTTGTCGATTCGGGTATCATGTCGTAAAATAGCGTGTCGAACTTCCTGACCATTACGATTCGTGCCTGAGTTAAGATTTGAATTCCTACTTGGACTACGCCTTTGGCTATTGTTTGGGTTAAAAGGCATGCGTGGATTCGGATCATGATTGGGGTCGACGTAGTGATTATTGTTTGACGCTAAAATAGCGTTCACGGTATAATTTGGGTTTTGATTATTAGCACCATATGAAGGTGGTGGCGGTCTATATACGTTTTGGTTTGTCGTTCGTTGACTTATTCTCTGTGGAACGTTCAAATTATATTTTTCGTTGACACAATTGAAGTTAGCAGACTGGTCAACGAATTTTGGTGGAGCCACTGAACCTGGTGCTTGCGATGGTGCATTCAAAGTCATTCGCTTGATCTGATTGAGTAACTCACTTTGGATCTTTGCCATTTGAATACTCACAGCCGCCTCGATCATAGTGCCTATGTTTTCCGTGGAAGCACTTGGATCCAAAAAACGCCCAGATCTAATTACACTAATGTGAAAAGGAACGTGTGAACATACCTTAAGTCTCCAAAGATAACGTAATTATAATCACACCAAATCAAAACGCCCACGTTCACGCGTTGCCTCGATAGTTCTAAATACAATCAGAAATTCAGCACAATATAAGGTCAAATCTGGTGTCTGAGGAATGTTTCTTCTCAAATGTTTACTCTTTCAGGGAATCAAAAAAAAAATGGACAGAATAATAATAAGAAAAAATCGATAATAATGAATGAAATATAATTAAAAAAAATTGGCAATAAAAAAAAATATAGTAATAAAAAAATTGATAATAGAAAAAAAAATTAATAATATTAAAAAAAAAACTCCCCCGGCAAAAATATATTTTATATGGGAAAAAAAAATGAAAATAATAAAAAATGTTCTAAACATAATTTCAAAAATATAATAAAATAATAAACTCAAAAAAAATGTATAACCTAAAACTGAAATGACCTAACCCTAAAATCAAAAAATCCCGGATATAATAAAAAAACCCAAACCAAAAACTAATCAAAAAACTAAATCAAAAATGAAAAAAAAACTGAAATAAACCTAGCTAAACTACGCTTAACTAAACTTTATTAAAACTAAAATTAAAAATGAAAAAAAAACTAAACTAGGCTTAACTAAACCACTCTAAATAAAACTAAAATAAAAAAAAAACTAATTAAATCGAAAAAACGAAAAAAAATTTCCTCTGGGAAAAAAGAAAATTCCTTTCAAAAAAAAATAATTTCCCTCCAAAATTACCCTTTTAAAAATCCCTCATGAAAATATTCGAGGAAACTTCCAAAAACAAAATTTTCCAAAACAAATTCCAAAAGGAATTTCCACGAAATCTTAACTTTCAAAAAAAAACAAATTAAATTTCCCGCAAAATGTAGGAAAATTAAATTCCGCAGCAAATGAAAAAAAAAAACCAAATATAAATTAAAATTTCCTCCAAAGGAAACTTCCTATATGAATATCAAACGTAAGTGTCACGTAAAAGCGAGAGAGAGAGACGAAGCAAGCGGACGACACGAAGAAAACACAAACCCACCATGCACTCACGAAACGAAAATTAGATGTTGATGGGAAACCCGCGAACTGTACCAAGTCGAGTGATCGGACACCTTCAATAGCAACCCAGGCCGAAGCATGTGATCCGATCCAAACGACTGGCACAATCCCGGACCACTATGTCTGATGTGGTTGCATGACTCTCGGGTCCTCACCGCATTATGCATAGGCTTAATTAAGCACGAGAATGTGCGAAAAGGCGCACTAAAGCTCATACATCCGCATCTATAGCATTTCCCGGAGTCCAAACTGCATTGAAACGTGAAGCGTCGCAATGACTACAATATTCATGTAGCACGTAATCCACATTTCAAACGCTTTTGCGGCAAGCGGAATATTCAATTAAAAAAAAACCGAAGTAACTGCTACTACGCAACCGTAAATAAAACGTGACAACAGTAGGACTCTACATAATCGCGATCGCGAAAAGGAAGTCCAATTCCGAAAACCAAAAGAAACGAACATCCGAAATTATGTTCACATCAAAACTTCGTTCAGAAATTTCGATGATGTGAACACACCTTCAGAAACAAAATATCGACTATAAAAAAAGACGAAATTTTTTAAATTGATACAGGGTGTTTCAGAAGAAAAGTTTGAGACGAAATTTTAAAAATTTTCTAAAAAAATTTGTTTTTTTCTGAAATTATTGGTTTACCATAAGGTAACAACCAAAACACCATTTCCAAACATCAACTCTTCGAAAATGTGTCTAACAATTTTGTTTGAGCTCCATTTGTAATTTCAACCGAAGTCGAAAATACAAATGGCAAACAAAATTAAAAATCCGCTGGCAGAACCAACGAATACGTTGGGCGCCATATATGTAACAAGGGGTTTTACATATTGGGATTTGTTTACGAGGAAAGCAAATCCCCTGATGACCTTTTCAGCATATCTTCTTCCTTGCGAGGAGAAGATATGAGATGGTGCAGCAATTGTGAGCAACTGAAAGGCTGCACGCCTTGCTGAGTTGCGGAAACTAGCGCGCCGGTAGGGTGGGTCGCTGCTCACCACCATCTGTAATCGCGTTACACATAGTTATTTATGCGTGCATGAGAATTAGAATGTCGTTTAGACTTTATGGTGATAGCAAAGGCTATCAGGCAAGGAAATTCGGTTTTGCGAGAAAAAATCCGATTAAATGGAATGTTCGTTAGGTCTTGGTCACCGAAACTGACCGAACTTAACGCGATAGCCTTGCGAGGCATGTCGGGGCTGATTGGCAGAGGTGTTATTGCCAACCGTATTTTGGGGCACTTCATACCCGCATGGACCGACAGCAGAATGCCAGTCCCCGTTGACGATAACCGCCCCTTCAATTGGTTATCGTCCCTTGTATTTTTGGTTAGTGCCTTCCCCGCATCAACCCATCTGCCTTTCCCTTTCCCTGTCTCTACTCTGACAAAATACCCACATTTGAAAAAACAAACTTGGAGCCATTTTTAATTTTTCCTTTCATGTCAATTTTATTTCATTCCGTTTCTTTTTCTTTTATTTTTGATTCGAAAATTCTGCAACAAAAAAAAACAATTTGGTGAACTATACATGCGAACAATTAATCCTGGATTATTTTCAAAAAAAGAAGTTAGGGTTTTTTTTTCTTTTTTCTTTGGGAATTTTTCCCTTTTTGTGATTTTAGTCTGATCAATTAAATATTTCCTTTTTTTTTTCTTATCAATTTATTTATTGTAATTAGTTACTTAAATTAGTTAATTAAATTGCCCATGTCTTAAATTCTTTGTTGAAAATTCCATAACATATACTTCATTTTAATATTGAAGTTCGGTTCAATCCGTAAGTGCATCTGGATGATACGATCATTTATTTATTTATTTGTTATTAATTTTTTTTTTTTTTAATGCCCATGATTGATGCGACGCTAAGGCAAAATTGATTGCGCGGATAATGCTGTTGACCAGTCCTCGGTGATTGTCGATAAACATACGTGAACATATGAATAAACCTGTGGATTAAGCGGAAAGAGTTTCCATTAAATGTTACCTTCATACAATGTCCATATTGATTGCCCGTCGTGAAAAAAAATAATTGACCAACAAAATCTATATCGACTGTAACGCAGGGCGGTGTTCTTCAAGTGATGTCACCAATCTTTTATGTAACCTTCTCTCTGACGACATTTTTATTTCACTCGATTTTGATCGAAATTTTAGAATTTTATATTAATTTTAATTTCAGAGCAAAAAAAAAGTAATGTGTTTTAATTTTTCTTTAATTTATTTATTTACACATTTTTTTTTTCACAAATATTAGCGAACTCTAAATAACTTTTTATAACTGTAACTTTGTATATAGCTAGATTAATTTTATTTCATTTGTTTTTTTTTTGAATTTTTATATTTTCTTCAAAATTTTTGTATTCATAATATGTATTTTATACTAATATTAATTCAGAATTACCATTACTTCTTCTAGTTTCTTCCAAGAGAAAAAAAAATTGTGAAAATAGCCATAATTTCATATAGTTTAATAAAAAAACTGTAATTTTTATATCTTTATCTCAATTCCAATTTTAGAAGAAAAAACTTTAAATAGCCACGATTTTATTTAATTTTTAAAACTGGAACTTTCATATCTTTATCAATTCCAATTTTAGAAGAAAAAAACTTTAAATAGCCATGATTTATATAATTTTTAAAACTGTAACATTTACATTTTTTTTTTATTCGATTCCAATTTAAGAATTTTTCTGTTTTTTTAACCACAACTTTTCTTTTGGTTTTCACTTTTTAATTTTCGAATCTTTTCTAACGTTTTCCGTTCCGTCATATTTCCTTTTCGAAAAAGAGAAAAAAAAAACTGAGATTCCATTTGTCTTTCAAATCAAACCACTAAACTATAGAATTTTCTTAGTTTTTTGCTTTGTTTTATTAAAACAACTTCTTAAACCTAAAGTAACCTGGCTCCTTTCCTTTTTTCGAGTTATTTTTCCCCTTTTTTTCATAGACCTTTTGCTTTCTTTAAAATTTATTTAATTTTCCAATCCAGAATCTAACATGGGCTCTTCCATGATCGAACTCATCTACGCTTCAAGCGAAACTTCCCTTTTCAACATTTCAAACCCGACTCTCGACGCCAAAAATGAAAGAAGTGACATACGTTCCCCCCAAAAGCGAAAAATGACTCTCCCTATCTGTTCCTATCCTTCGCATGCTTTTATGTTCCCTTTTCAAAAAAACACGTCATAACCTTCTAGAAGAAATTTAATTTTTCATATAAAATCGACCACGCGGTAACTAAAACGGTAATGTCCATATACATCTAATCTCTTCTCCCTAATTGGTTCTCTCGCTCCATTGAATTTAAAACTTTTCTTTATTTCAACGACATCTGTTAGGAATTTTTCATTGAAGGCATAAAATTTGAAATACAGATGGTTGAAATCTGGAATGAATATTTTCGAAAATCGTATTAAAAAAAAATTTTTTTCTTTTTTTTGTGGATCATTGTTTAAAGCGCCGTTACATTTTTCAGTACTTCTACAATATCATTCAACATGTGTGGGTCGTTGTTGTCCATAACTCCAAATAAAACTTTCTGTAAACCTCCTATACCATTGATAAGACCTCGTTTTACCCGCTTATTGCCAAGATTAAAAATTTTATTGAAATAGCAATCATTTTCGAGAGCTTCATTTAAAGTTCCATTGATGATTCTTAAGGCAATTTTACAGTGATCTAATGGGAAATTTTCCTTTTTTTGCATAGAGTGTTGTAATATGAATGTACCATAAGTGCTTTGGAGTTCCGTTATATTTAAACGAATATAGAAGTCCATGATGATGTTGATTTTAGAAGTGGTTGGGTAACTGAGCTCAGCTTTATTCAGAACTCTATTTGCAAAGGCAATCGGCAGGTCTGCACCTTCTGAATTACACCCTTGAAATAGGACTACTCGTATGGCGGAATTGCTCGCATTTGTTGTGAGAAAGAACTTTTATGCGTAATTTTTGTAATTTTTTTTTAATTGAAGGACGGGTGGAAAAATTATCGCCGTTTCTAATGACGTAAAACTTTCGTCAGAGTAAGCATCCCTTGAATATGGAAAATCTTTCTTTAGTAAACGATTTAGCATGGCGGCCAATTTTGAAAATTAGGGTGTAATAACCTATCAACCCGAGGAATGATTTAATTTATTTCTGTGTTTTTGGAATAGGGAGAATTTTGATTGTGTCAAATTTTACTGAATGCGGCTTTATTATAATACCTGTAATCACATGGCCGAAATACATAATTTCATTACTGATTGTTGGAGAAACAAACGTGAAAAAATGAAAATTGTCCGGTTTACGTTTCGATTTTTTGTTTATTGAAAAAAATTCAGTTTCTTAAATTTAACAGTTCTTTTCTTCTTAAAAATTAGATTTAGCAATTAAAAAAATAAAAATAAAAAAAATAAAAAAAGATAAAAAAAAATGGCATAAAAAAATTTTGTTTTTAAACGAAAATAAAAAAAACTAAAAATTTAACGAGAAAAAAAAAATGAATGAAAATGACTTTTATATTAAAAATTATGACAACTAAAAAAATATGGTATTATTTGCTTATTTTAAACCAAACCCAATGGCCGTTGCACCATAACCTAATATTTCCAATTGGAACAATTAAAACCTTACCACAATTGCTTGAGTGGTTTTAATCTCATCCAATTGGCCTGTAGGCTGCTGGATAATCAGAAGAAGTGATCAATTCCCAATTTTGTTCGGCCTTTTATACCAAATTTTTCTTAGAAAAATCGTAGGATCGCATAAAATGCATGAATAATGTATCCATTTTTTATTTGGGAAATTTGTTAATTGTACATTGGGCAGTACTAATTTCAAAATATGGAATATGTTCATCCATTTTAATTTTATAAATGTTGGCCCTTTCTGTCTAATTTGTCATCTCTGTCTTTCTCACAGGTGAGTATGACATTTTAGTTTTTTATAAAATTAATAATAAATTTGATTAAATTTTATAGCGAAAATTACCAACATCCGTAGAAAATTAGTCGCGGTTGGTTTTAAAACACTTGGATATACTGTAAGTATAAAGTTAAGTGTGATTTTGTTCGTGTAATTTTTCTCTTTTTTTTTGAACTGTCATGTGTGATATTTTGTTTTGTTTTGTGTAAAATTCATATTCATATGTGATATGAATAATTGCAAATTGTTGTACATTATGTGTTAGTTACACAATGTAACTATTTAAAGAAAATGTGTGATATTTTCTTTAATAATTGTATTTCAATTTTCGCGTGTTGTTGTTAGTGTTTTTTTGTTTACATTTTGTAGTAATGACGTTTTTTTAATACATGTTTTTTTTTCATTTTATTTTTAGGGATTGTGATCAGTGCTCGCCAAACATACTCCAACCCCTTGAACGGTCACGTTCAAAAAAAATTCTAATTAAATTTTTATGGAGGACTTATATTTATTTGCCTGCCTTTGGTAAATTTAATTCATTATTTTGAAATTTATGTTTATGGTGTACTTATTTTTTCATTTATTTTAGATGTGGACCTTCTTGGTCTTTTTTGATGATGGTGAAACAAGATATGGTTGTCAGCATATACTTTCAACCTGACTTCATATCTATCCGGTAAATTGATTTTAAAATCCTTTTTTTTTGATTTTTTAATTTTTTCGAAGTCAATTCGTTCCAGAATTTTACCTGGGATAAAGATGTCTTCACCTTCTTTTGTGGAGAAGCGTTGAACGACATGTTTTATTCTTAGTTTGACTTGGGATATGGTTTTCGACGGTCGCAAGGAGTTCCAATTAAAAACATGGGACCCGTTTATTTTGATCGATTGGGTTGGCACTGGTTTACATGATAACTGAGTTGACCGCTGTGGTAATTCATGTTGCTGTTGACTTTGTGTTGATTGAGTTGATTGAGTTGACGAATTCCTTTTTAATGGCAGTCCTGTCAAAATGTCGTATCCCGGAGTTTTGTAGCAATCGATGTCCGTTTGGTTCATTGGTCCCAATTGAAGATCGCTAAAAAAATTGTTGCTGGTGAAATGTCGTTGTTGAAGTTGTTTCTCTGGTAACTTCTTAAGTGGTTGCTCTGTAAGTATGTCGAATCCTGGTTTGACAAAGAGACTGTCAAATTCGTCCATTGGTGACATCGCAAGGTAACTATCAATGTCCAATATGTCAAGATCGATGATTTCGTTTTCCATGTTTTTTTTCTTTTTTCTAGAATAAAAATTTGATTAATTGGGATGAGGGAAACACAAAGGTTGAACATGACGCCACATGGAGACACCACTGTTGTAATGTTAGTTATGTTGACTTTCCACTGGTAAGACGCAAATTTTGCGAAGGTGTCGTCGAAAACTTTTAAACTGCGTTCTGACCTGCACTACTCTAATTACACCATCAGTTCCAGGAAATGTTTCTTCAATTTTTCCTAAAGGCCATGCTGTAGGTGGGAGATTATCGTCTTTAATTAAGACTATATCGCGAATCTTCTATGTAGGTTGACGTCCTTGCCACTTTGGTCTGTGTTGCATAGAATGTAAATAATCTGTTGACCATTTTCTCCAAAATTGTTGGGTCATGTATTGTATATGTTTCCAACGGTTTAGTAATGTAGTCTTTTTTTCTTTGCATTCGGGCTCTGGAACTAAATTCATCGGATGCCCAATTAAAAAATGTCCTGGAGTTAATACGAGTACTCTTCAAAGGTGAGGATAGTTTTACCGATAGTTCGGCGTAAATGGTATTTTATTGATTTGACGCCAGCTTCCCACAGTCCCCCACAATGAGGTGCAGCTGGTGGGTTCAAGTGCCATGTGACGCCCTTTTCAATAAAATATTCTGTAGCTATCGGGATTGCTTCCTTTATTGCCTGTTTTATGTCTTTCTGCAATGTTGTATATCCCCCTTTAAAGTTTGTGCCGCAATCCGAATACATTTGTTGACACAATCCTCTGCGTGCGACGAATCTTTTCAGCGTTGCTATGAATGCTGCTGAGGTTAAGTCTGATGTTAGTTCTAAATGAACTGCCTTTGTTGCCATACAAACAAAGATACAAAAATAACCTTTATAAATTCGCGCTGACCTGTACGGTGACGTCTTGAGGCTAATTGGTCCAGCATAGTCTATAGCCACATGCGTAAATGGTTTGGAGATGTCGGTAAATTGCCCATTAATTGACTGAGTTTCTTATTGCGATAAGCGATGCATTTTATGCAATTATTGGTTCCTTTCGCAATTGCTCGTTTTGGGTTTATTATCCAATAAAGATTTCGACTAGTATTTAGTGTTAAACTCAGTCCACCATGCAGTGTGTCTGCGTGCAGTTTATCAATGATATCCGTAATATGGTGGTCACTCGGCAATATGATTGGATGTTTCCTGCTAAATGTAATGCATTTTGAATTTTGCAACCTTCCACCGACTCTCATTATTTGGTTTTTTTCTATAAATGGATTGAGTGATACTAATTGACTTCTTTTGGGTAACGGTTTGTTGTTTGATAATATTTCATATTCGGTGCTAAATGTCGTTTTTTGTACGATCTTATAAATCATGTTACGTGCCGTTTGTAATTCGGACGCTGATAATTGTTCTGTTTTTTTTTATAGTTTTGGTTAAACAATTAAATTTAAATCTGTTGATGAACGCCACTGTTCTGATGAGCGTTGTAAACGATGAATATCGTTTTAAAATGTCAATATTGATGTCTGAAAAGAATGTTAGTGGGGTTGTTTTCTTTACTTCTAAATTTGAACCTCTTTTCAATTTTCGCTTCGAGTGAAAGTATCTTTTCAACGGTGTTTCTCTGGATGGTCCAAATGTTGGTGTTTCCGAATTAATGAACGGAAGTTTAACTTTGTATTGCCCGTTTGGACGCCTTTTGTGAGTTGTTTGAAAACTGCGCTCGCATTCTTCGTCTTCAGAAGTAAGACGCGGTGTAACCGGTATCTCCTCTGTTTGCCAAAATTCTTTCAATTGGTTACTCAAAATTTGATCCGAGTGGTTAATAGCTGTAAATGCTTTAACCTGTTGGTATGGTATTCCAGCATTGTTTCCAAGAATGATCCATCCAAACATTGTATTGATAGCTATTGGTTGGTTTCTTTTACCTCTTTTTATGCCGTTTTTTAATATGTTGGCATACACTTGAGCTCCCAATAACATATCAATAGGTCCGGGTTTCCAATACGTAGAATCGGCCAGTTCTATTTCTTTTAGATGATGCCATTGTTCTGGACGTACTGAAATTGTTGGTAAACTATTAGTTATAGCATTGATAACTAACATTTTGGTTTTTATTGTTTTGTATTTGTTTGTGCATGATGCTAGTTTTACGTTTGTCTGTAAATACGACCATGCTGCTTGCTTCTTGTTTAAACTTGTTATTTGAACATTTGTCGGTTCTCTTTGTAGACCCAAGCGCTTAGAAGCTGCTTCTGTTATAAAGGATGTTTGTGATCCCGGATCCACAAGACATCTCAATTTTATTGATCGCCCATTTCGATCTTTCACGCTTACTATTGCTGTGGCTAATAATGCGTTGTGAGTTTCAGTTGCAAAAAAAGTTTTCACCCCATCTGCAGAGTTAGATGAATTTGTTACTGGTTTTGTCAACTGAGCTTGAAAATTTGTATTGATTTGTTCTGAATGTAGTAAGGTATGGTGCAATCCGTTGCATTTCCTACATCGGTATTTACTCGGACAGGAGGTTGTTCTATGTTTGCTCGAGAAGCAATTGAAACATCTACCGGTCTTTTGTATGCATTCCTTTCTGTGTGAAAGTTGCATGTTAAAAAATTTTTTACATCTTCCAACAAAATGTGCGCTGTCGCATGCAGGACATTTTGACGAATTGTTTGATGCCAAATGTGCTTTGGTTGTTACTACTGGTGCTTGTTGTTTCGTGTTTACTGCCTATGACATGGATTCTAAAACTCTAAATCTAGTTTGCATAAATTTTTGAAATTGGGCAAAGGTTTGTAATGTTTGTGTATCACCCAATTCCTCTTCCCATAGTTTTAATATCATGAATGGGAGTTTTTGTACTACTAGGAAGATTAAAATTGTATCCCATGATTCCACGTCGACTTCTAATGCCTTTAATTGGTGCATGCATTCCTCTGTTGTGTCTAGGATTGATTTAATACTTTTGCTCGTTTCAGTTGTTTGTTTTGGTTGATTTGTTAAAATGTTTAGTTGTGTGTTGATTAATAATCTTTTATTTTCATATCGCGATTGTAGTTTTTCCCAAGCTGGATTGTAGTCTTGGTCAGTAATGGGAAAGTGATTCAATAATCTTTCTGCTTCTGAAAGACAGCTCTTTAAATAATGTAGTTTTTGCACGTTCAGCAAATGCTTGTTGCAGTGTACCATTGAAACAAACAAATCATGAAAAGATCGCCATGACGCATAGTCTCCACTAAATTTCGGTAAACTTATGCGCGGCAATTGAACGCGAGATTCATTTGAGTGGATAAATGTTTGTTCTACAACACTGGTACGACGCTCTTTTGAATCTTCTTTTTCTGCTAGTCCATCTGATAGATCTGCCAGATATTCTATGTATTTGGTTTCTAGTTCAGAATATTTGCTATTTTTTACGTACTCGTGTAGACAAACTGTTTTAGAGGTTACGATCAGCTCACGTAATTGTGTATCGAGTTGATCAAATTCGGTCCAAGATTTTTTTAAATCAGTAATTTTATATTCGTAAAAACCAACTGTTCTTTTGTTGATTGCGGTTTGTTTTCCGTTACCAATTGACCGTTCGAATTGTTAACGATGTACACAATCCTTCCATTTTTCTTTTACGGTTAATTTTTTTTTACCAAACCCCGAACAAAACAATTAAAATTGCTAAATCTCTTTTTAAGAAAAAAAATCAACACGTTCCGCACAAAAATCCGGCTCGAAGGACCAAAAAATGTTTGCTGGAGGAACGAACGTGAAAAAATGAAATTTGTCCGGTTTACGTTTCGATTTTTTGTTTATTGAAAAAAATTCAGTTTCTTAAATTTAACAATTCTCTTCTTCTTAAAAATTAGATTTAGCAATTAAAAAAATAAAAATAATAAAATATAAAAAAAGATAAAAAAAAATGGCATAAAAAAATTTTGTTTTTAAACGAAAATAAAAAAAACTAAAAATTTAACGAGAAAAAAAATGAAAGAAAATGACTTTTATATTAAAAATTATGACAACTAAAAAAAATATGATATTACTTGCTTATTTTAAACCAAACCCAATCGCCGTTGCACCATAACTTAATATTTCCAATTGGAACAATTAAAACCTTACCACAATTGCTTGAGTGGTTTTAATCTCATCCAATTGGCCTGTAGGCTGCTGGATAATCAGAAGAAGTGATCAATTCCCAATTTTGTTCGGCCTTTTATACGAAAGTTTTCTTAGAAAAATCGTAGGGTCGCATAAAATGCATGAATAATGTATCCATTTTTTATTTGGGAAATTTGTTAATTGTGCATTGGGGCGTACTAATTTCAAAATGTGGAATATGTTCATCCATTTTAATTTTATAAATGTTGGCCCTCTCTGTCTAATTTGTCATCTCTGTCTTTCTCACAGGTGAGTATGACATTTTAGTTTTTTATAAAATTAATAATAAATCTGATTAAATTTTATAGCGAAAATTACCAACATCCGTAGAAAATTAGTCGCGGTTGGTTTTAAAACAATTGGATATACTGTAAGTATAAAGTTAAGTGTGATTTTGTTCGTGTAATTTTTCTCTTTTTTTTGAACTGTCATGTGTGATATTTTGTTTTGTTTTGTGTAAAATTCATATTCATATGTGATATGAATAATTGCAAATTGTTGTACATTATGTGTTAGTTACACAATGTAACTATTAAAAGAAAATGTTTGATATTTTCTTCAATAATTGTATTTAAATTTTCGCGTGTTGGTGTTAGTGTTTTTTTGTTTACATTTTGTAGTAATGACGTTTTTTTAATACATGTTTTTTTTTTCATTTTATTTTTAGGGATTGTGATCAGTGCTGGCCAAACATTATATAGAAATTTACATTTATTTGGTTGCAATTTTAAATTGTATTTTGTCAGGCAGTCGAAAATGTCTGTTTATTTATTATTGTGACCCGGAACGTTTGGTTGTATACGACAATATCATCAAGTTAAAGAAAACATCGAATACCTTGCAACCTCTTAATTCTCGGTTCATTAGCCGCTGGATTGTTGGTGGTGCATTTCTGACTACAAAAGGCTTTATATTGAACTCATAGTGGCCATTTGGAGTGCTAAAGACAGTTTAGGGCTTGCTTTTTCTGCGACGGCTATTTGGTGAAAACCGTTAGCTAGATCTCACATACTCATTCGTTCATGGACTGTATTTCACGCTATTTTATTTTGTTTGCCTCAAAGAATTTTGAATAAATTTCAAAGGTTTCTTTTTATTAATTTTCATTTTTTATTAAGAAAATTATTACAAATTTATACAATTAATTAGTTTATTTTATAATGAATTCTGCCTTTGCGCAAGGAAATTCTTTAGTTTTTTATTATTTTGTATAAACATAATTATTAACCAATTTATGATAATATTATAATCCTGAAAATTTTGAAGCCTCTACAAAGGAAAACACCGAATTTAACTGAAAAACTATTTTTCTCATCGCTATTTCTCTCATCGCTTTTTTTAAAAATAATTTAAATAATCCGCTTACTCCTTTCAAAATAAACATAATTTAATAAATAATAACAAATAATTGAAGTTACTATAAATGAATTTATAAATTTAGATATTTAAATTAAAATATTATATATTTTTATGTTTGTTATTAAGACAGTGTTATGTTAATTCCTAATCATATTATTTTATCATTATTATTAATATGCTTTTATATTATTTATTAAGCATTAATAGGTAGTTTTGACATTTTTGATATTGATTGCTTGTAGATTCCATTTTCAGTCTTGACTTCAGCCGATCTTACATTTCCGTCAATACCCAAAAAAGTCTTTATGATACTATCAGGAAGCCATTGACTCGATTGCATATTATCATCACAAATCAAAAACAGTGTCTCCCAGACAGAAATCCAGAAGTCACGCGTTTCACTTATGCCGTTGCTGCCAGGAATGGACATATTCTAAAAAATTCGCTCTTTGACATCTGATAAATTCGTTGCCACTTTGAGAGCAATATCAAAGGATTATTCAAACGTAATGGCTCAACCAAGGTGACTATTGGGCCAGCGGTCAAAAATGTGCTGGCGTTAGTGGTTCTGGATCTGTTGCATCACGAGGCATTAGCGATAGTGGTCGTGAGTAAACAATGCCCTCAATTTGAATTATGAGAATATTGAATTCTTCATATATTAATTGAATATTACACAAAACACGCTTTAAATGAAATTTGAAAAACTTTATTAATACCTCCCATAATCCACCAAAAATTTGGAGTTCGTGGGGGAATAAATTTCCAATTAATTTTAAGGTATAAACACGGTCAATCATATCGAAATTTTGTTGCCTTGCGAATAAATCATAAAGACGATGAAGTTCGTTTTTGTACCCTTTAAAGGTCGCACCGTTATCTGACCATAATATGGAAAATTTACCTCGCCGAAAAATAAAACGCTATAAACACGCAATAAATGCTTCCGCAGAAAGATCGGATACTATTTCTATATGAACAGCCTTAGTCACAAAACAAACGAAGGATAACGACATGAACTTTTCTGGCTGCAGTACGACGTTGGCATTTTAATTCAATATAAAATGGTCCCTAGAAGTCGACACCTGTAATATTGAAAAGTATTGAAGGAATTATATGTTCCGGTGGTGTATCAATCCTAATTTGCTCACTAATAACAGGCTTTGTTTTTGCACATTTAACACATTTTCTTATAATATGTCTAGCAATGTTTTTACCATTTATGGGCCAATACCGTTGGTGCATAAACGGTAAAGGAAGCTGAGTACCTGCAAGGATATTTTTAATATGAGTCTATCGAAAAAGAAGCGTAGTTAATAAAAGCTTGTCTGGTAATAAAATTTGGTGCTTGATATCATAATCAAGTTGGGTTTTGTTTAACGTTCCACCGACTCTAAGAAGTTTGTATTGATCTAAAAATGTATTAACTTGATTTAATCGACTATTACTTTAGACATCCTTCTTTTGAAGTAAATTGGTTATCTCGGTCTTAAAATATTCAATTTGGGCTACATTTATTAATTTAAATTTTGCTTGCTCTAGTTAATTTATGGACAGATTACTATTAAACCTATTATTTTTATTATAGGAGTTTATTACAGAAGTTTATCCACCTTAGAGTGATTGTTGAATCGCTCCAACAAAAAATGTTGCTAAATTGCAATTCTAATGCAAATACCGCTTCATTCGTAAGTTTTCATAAGAGCAGTGCTGCACACGATTGTAAGCGAGGTATGGATAGCACTCTTAATGGTGCAACCCTCGATTTGCTACACAGCAGTTGAGAAAAGACATTTTCAAAAGAGTCAATGGCTCTGACATAAAGACAAGCTCCATATGCGTTTTCTGAGGCATCTGTGAAGCCATGAAGCTCAATTTTTGTGGGATTGAATGATAAAAATGCTTCTAGAAATTCGAATATTATTTACAGTGTTTAAAGTTTCTCTAAAATAGTTCCAGTATTTCTGATCACTTTCAGTAAGATTGGCATTCCAATCTAATTTAGAGCGACACAGTTACTGCATAATAAGCTGTGCTGTCATGACAAGAGGTGCAAGAATACCAAGGGGATCATATAGCTTTGCTATGTCAGATAAACTAGGTTGTTTTGTAGAATTAAATATCCAAATAATTCGCTGGAATTAAGAATCACTAGGATTAATATTGATTTGACGATACACTTTAGAAATATTAGATCTACGAAAGGGTACTTACGAAATCTCAATGCTATTTGAAAAAAGTTTTGTTTGTTGTGTTATATAAAAAACTTGACATCGTCAAACTGTAATAAAAGGTTTCAGATGCATGAAATATGTCCGAAACAACATAACGGTTTCAACATGTTGCGGATTTATTACAAGCAAAAAGTTAAACCTAAATTCAGTTAAGAGAGTTTGTTTTTTCTGGTAGTAAGTTCCAACTTTTCAAAAAAACGCACCAACGGCATAACAATGAAAAATAATTAAATGTTTGTATTTCGAAATAAGGAGTTGCGAAATTCAGATATTGAGAACGCCGAATTGAGAAATCGGGAAACTGCACAATAGTGCAAAGTTTCGTGAAAATTATAAAACTAGAACAGTGAGTACAAAGGTTGGAATTTTCCACCTATAAAAAGCAATAGTGAACGAACCAAAAGTTAGTTATTATTTAGTTATTAAAATAAACACGAACGGGAGATAGTATTTGTTAAATGATCGAGAAAAGAAAGCAAAATGCCACAAGATTTCCAGATGTTAAATACGAAGTTTTTAAGAAAATTGTGAATTAGTTAATCATTCCTACGATATTCAAATGAGTAGTTTTTAAGAAGAAAATTGTGAATTAGTTAACCGTTTTTACGATATTTAAATTGTGAATCAAAAAATATCCAACGAACTTGAATCGTGTTAACAAAAGGTATTTTAGTTGTTCCAGTAACAAAAAAAACCATAATAAAAATAAACAAGCATTATATAAGAAAACCACACATACGAAAAAGAAAATAAAATACTACTACTTCCAGAAATACAAAGTAATACTAAAGACATATTAGCAGCGATAATCTCGATTATCTCACGATTCTCAGTTAAAATTCGATAACGGACCAGATTTTCTCAATTAATGAGGATAGATAACCGAGAATTTTAATCTAAATTATTGAATAATTGAGAACCTTTCGTTCTCTGAGTGTGAAAAGCTTTAAAGCTTCCGCTTTTAAATCTGGTAATACTGCTCATATTTATAGATATAAACCTTGAAAAAGCACAAATAGGAAGAAGATACAGTAGAAAATCACAGATTTGAATTTGGCGGTTCTAATTTTTTATATTTTGAAGGAAATGATTCTTTTTTTTTCAAATATAATATTTTTAAATTTTTTCTTTTATATTTTAGATGTTCGCATATTCATAAATAATTTTTTTTTACTTCCAAAATTTCCTAACCAAAAAAAGATGTTATAGAAAGCTTTGAGAAATGTCAAAGAATAATTGAGAATGAATTTTAATCCAGAGAAACAGAATTGGTCGCATCATCTGGATTAAAAATAATCGACTGAGTTAAATCGTGTCGTATGTTTAGGGCATAAGTTTGTTTTCATTAATATAACCCAAAACCCAATACTCTCCCGGGCAAACATACTCAAAATTCTGAGCGAGTTTTTTTTCAAATAAAACTGAGGAAATAAAGTGAAACTAATGCGGGAAAACATATCAACCTGGAAGTGAGTTCCGTCAAAGTATTTCGAAATCGCAATTCTTAACTATTTAGATTCCGAAAAGAGCCAAGGTGCGTACGTTCAAAGAATTGTTTCATAACACTTGCTTACTCCGAAAAGAAGCGTGTCCTTTGATGATATATTTTTTGAACCCTTCGCTAAAGCATCGATAATAACTCTAAGTTTTGTGGTGGAGCTGTCTATTTTTAGAACTGCGTGATGAGGCAACTAATACTTTTCGTCATTCTTATCAATATTTTTTTGCTGAATGCCCCCAATGTTTCTTAAAACTAACACTAATCAAAGAATCGAAATATTTTAACTGTTAGTACCTGTATGAATAGGTATTCTAAGAAATCTTATTATAAAAATCATATGAAAAAAAAATTTACCCGCAAAACGTGTTACCAGATCAAATATCTACTTTTATCAGAATATCGAAGAAGAATTAATTTTTTAGGATGAAATGCATAGTAAAAGAGTGCCAGAATACATATAAGGATGGTTCACTGCATTTTTTCAAGATTCCGAGTTGTAATAATCGGTAAGCAATAAATTTTTTAAATATAGATCATTGATATTTTCGCAACATCAAAAATCGTGTGTAACGTTAACTTTTCAAAAATTTATTATTTGCAGTTAAAAAAAGATGATAGGTAGCTAAAATGATGGCTGGTTGATGCATGGAAAATAAAAGTTATGGGTGGCAAAAGTGGGCGAATAATTCTAAAAATAAACGAAAAATGGGCGAGGTCACTCATCAGTTTTCATATTTTGGTCCCCTGATTTTTTACAGTGTATTAACACTGTGATTAATACTCTACTGATATATATGCGTGATTTATCACTATTTTATGTATACATGATGCTAGGTATATTGTCAATAGGAATGCATGGATTACATGACGCTTTTGTGATGTTGTTAGTGATGCATTTTATAAAACGTTTTTTTTGTTCTCGCAGGTGTGTCATAGGTATATAAACGTATACAAAAGCCTTGTCTTATTCACATAGGATATTGTTAAAAAATTTCCAAAAAATCGGTAAACAACTTTCTGAGATAAGCGGTTAGGAACAAACGAACAGATATGATTTTATTTATATAGATTTCAGAGCATTTACAATAGTAAATAAAATTAGCTTGATTTTAAAATCCAACAAACCCATTTTAATTTGACCTAGCATGAGCCTGAGTTAATAATACAACCTTAAGCGACAAACGAAACCAAAAGAATTCTGATCGCGTTCCTTAACTCGTTAACTGTTGTTGAATTTCAGTCAAATCGGACGGGAGAAAAAAGTTATAAGGCGAAAATCAGCAATGACGTACTGTAAGGCCACAGGCAATATTCACTTATCGGTTGTCGCTATTTGGAATTCCGTAGGGCGATATCACATTCAATATCGCCGCATATGTCTGAATTTGAGGCAGCTCCAACTCTCCTGCTTTCATATTATTTTAGAAGTTGATTTTTATGTTTTTGACAATTTTCTATTTTATTTTCTTTTTACTTCCATTTTTTTTAATGCAAGTAAATTCATTTGATACATTAAAAATTTTGATTTTATAACTAATATGCTTTGAGTATGCAGGACAAATGAAAAATTTTCAAATCATCTATTATCATGCAATTTTTTATTAAAAGGAAAGTATTAGTTAGTACATTTTGATGCAACGCAATTTTTTTATTGACGAACAAAAATATTTTTAATTTGGAGAGAATAATTTCACAGCTGACAGTTACAGTGTACGAAAAAGTTACGGTGAAGCGAGAACTAAAGTGTTCGCCTTATATAAGGTCGAGATGTGTGATGATTACTTTAAACAGGTGACAAGCGATTATTTACTATGGCGATAATAGATGATAGATAATAAATGTGATTTTAATGCAAATATTTTATTTTTAACGAAAAAAGTTGTGTTAAAATGTTTTTTTTTTCAAGTAAGATATAAGAAATCTAGCATTAACTTTCAAGTGATGAATACTCGTTACCCAACACTTTAAAAAGGACGAAATAGGTAAAACAGCACGTGAACTTACAAACTCGGCTTCGTAGTATTTCGAAAAGAAATTCTTTTAAACTAAAAGTCTTAGTCTGACTGAAAAAGAGACGATTTTGAAATCAGTTTTCAGTTATCAATCAGTTTTGGCCAATAGTAGTTATTAATTAGTTTCCGCGAGTTGATCAGTCGCGAAAAAAAACCAAATATTTAAGTTTTTGGTTTTCTCATTTTTTTAAAAATAAAGTAGTAATAGTTCGGTTTACGCGGATTGGTCGGTCGCGATTTAACAAAAAAAATTGTAGGGTTTTTGAGTTAAAGTTTAGGAATCCTAAAAGCATAAAGTTTTTATGAAAGTTTAAAGAATCCTAAGAGGAAATAAAGTTAATTTGTAGCGTTAAAGAGTTAAAAAGTTCCAAAAGTTAGTTTGAGAATTTTAAAGAATTAAAAAATGAAAAAATTTAAAGAAGTCTGAAAGGAGAAAGTTCCAAAAGTTTTTGTCAAAGACTTTAAGAATTCTAAAAGGAGAAAGTTTTATTGGACAATTAAAGAATCTTGAAAGGAAATAAAGTTAATTTGTAGAGTTAAAGAGTTCCAAAATTTATATGGCAAATTTAAACAATTCTAGTTGAAAATTTGAAAAAGTGTATTAAAAATTTAAGGGGAATAAAGAGTTTTAATTTAAATTGCACAAGTTCATTTAAATCAACAAAGGAAAATCCGTTTCAGGTAGCTTTGAGGTACCGAGAACGAAAGTGAAGTGGAAATCAGGTTTGACGAAAGGAAGGTTTAAAAGAATTGGGTACGCGATTTGATTCTATTCTTTATAAAGATTTAGACTTTTCCGAGAGTTTTGACTTGCGGAAAGATAAATATTTAATTACCCTTAAGTTTGCCCGAGTTGATCGACAAGGATCCTCTCCGTCCTTTGGATTACACAGCAAGTTGGCGACCATGACTGGACCTGAGTTGCATTGCGTAAAAATTTTCTCAGACCTTCGGAACAAAAAAAAATATATAAGGTTGTGTATAGAAGTGACGGATGAACGATTCGATTCCATAACCAGAGGCAAATACCAACGAGCACGAAAAAATGTTCGACGAACAGATCGAGGAATTCTCGTTGGATAACACCAGTCCGGTTTTCGGATCACCAACTACGCCCCAACCTGGGCGCACCAGAAACGGATGAATATTTTCCTCTCCAAATTTTCCACACCTTCTCGCACAATCAACTCCAGCATCTCCAACGAGAGACTATTTCCCGGGAAAAAAGAGTACAAGGAAACAATTATTACAGAAACATTTAAATTTTACGATAGACCAAGTATGAGGAACAAAAATTAAAGAACCAAAAATGCCTTTGGTTTCAATAAAATATCGCAACTTGTATTCAACTTCATCGCTTTATTACATGAGGAACTTGGATCAAATTTAGCGTCCAAGATCAAAGGATTCGTCAGTTGTTACCAAACAGTCCATGACCTCCTAAGTTTGGAGGAGAGAGACATCCTTTTGCACCTCCTCCCCACACGTTTTCGGGGGCACGCCTCTACAACTTTGCACGAAGTGTCGGTGTCTACTTTAACCGACTTTGTAGATACAGTTATGGCTAAGTTAATTACCCGGCGACCATATGCCACGCTAATACATGAACTGCTACACTCGAAGCAGTTGCCCGGCGAAACCCTCACGGGATTGGCTGGACGCATGAAAGAACTCCTAAAGGAGTATATTAATTTGGCAATACAACGGCATCCAAAGCACTATGTATCAGTGACGAAGGATTTGGAGGAGACGGTCATGTTCACTTTCCAGGCTGGGATGTTGAATTCAAATCACCTGTTGTTCTTTCTCCATGAACAGCATGAGAATTTCGAAGCCATAGCCGAAAAAGCTTAATACCTGGAGGCGGCGGAAAAACAATTTGCATTGACACCCGCCAACCCTACAATAACTTTCGCCCAGATGGTCCATTCAGAAGCGCAAACACTTCATCCACAAAATGACGAACTGAATGAGGGCGACCTCATCAATTATAACAATAATTCTAGAATTCGAAACACCCAAAATAACCACACTTTTAGTAACAAAAATTCTAGGTTTAATAATAATACTAGCAGAAATTCGAATAACTATCCCAACAGCAGAAATAATAAATATAACAACAACAGAAATAATAACTATAACAATTTTAACAACAATAAAAATTATAATTACACCAATACCAACCGAAACAAGTATAACAACAATTACAGTAGAAATAATTTGAATAACAATTCCAACAGGATCAATAACTTCAATAATAATTACCGTGGTAACACCAATAATGACAATTACAATAACAACAATAGAACTTTCACACACAATAATTTCAACAGTAATAATGGTAATACTCAACGAAATAACAGCCACAACAATTATAATGACAATAAAAATAGAAACAACACTTATCAAACCCCTAACTTTAACGGTAATAACCGTAACAGCGGCAATAGATTTGTTGGAGGCATCAACAATAAGAAGGGAACTCACTACCAAAATCAAAACTTGGACACGAATTTGAATAACCGAAATACTGACTCAAACAATAAGCCCACGATTACAATGTGAATTTGGCAACCGATTTGGGCACACATATAGCGAATGCTGTACCCGTATGAACACCCCTTATTCTAGGCAATGCCGAATACATGGGCATACGAACAACAATTGTAACTCACAAACTCTACCGACCACAACCAAGAGACTTAATATGATCTCTTACGAACCGAATGATAATAGGGAACACGATGACCCAGTAGACAAGACACGCAAATGTGCTTTTTTGCCAACAACCTGCACACACTATAAACACTAAAACAGGGCCATCACCTTAGCGCCCAAAAAATCGAGACAAGGTGTTAGCCCGCCCAAAAATTATATACCCCTTCCAAATGTGTAATAAAAGTACCTTTATCAATTATAATAAACAATCCGGCCGAACGTCTAGTAGACACGGGAGCAGATATAAGTAATATAAAAAATCGTCATTAAAAGAAAATATAAAAATTAATCTACCGACCACAACCAACAGAGTTAATATGATCTCCTACGAACCGAATGATAATACGGAACACGATGACCCAGTAGACAAGATACGCAAATGTGTTTTTTGCCAACAACCTGCACACACTATAAACACTAAACCAGCGCTATCACCTAAGCCCCCAAGAAATCGAGGCAAGATGTCAGCCCGCCCAAAAATTATATACCCCTTCCAAATGTGTAATAAAAGTACAATCCGGCCGAACTACTAGTACACACGGGAGCAGATATAAGTATTATATAAAAATCGTCATTAAAAGGAAATATAAAAATTAATCGAAACTGATCAAACTGATTTCGGCACCGGAAAAACAATAGGTACATGTCTTACCAATTTCCCACCCCCATATCGCAGTCATGCATATTTCATGTGGTGGAGAAAACTATTCTAATTCCAGGACATGGAATTCTAGGGTTCGATTTCCGTTCTAGGTAAATGCAATATTGAAGGGTGCATATATCCTTTGCGTAGAATATACCGATATCCTTACCGTCAGGACTCCTGAGGTGGTAATTTACTCCTCCAATTCTTCTTACCACTTCAGCTTTTACTAATTTGGGAGCGAGTTTCGCAGAGAAATTGTTTATGGCATCACTCTGCACAAAGTTGCGTGCAAATACATGTTGTCCTGGAGTTTGGGTTATTGGTTTGGACCTGAGGTTATATCTACGATCATTACGTTGGAATGCCTCCGTTATCAATTGTTGTATTTGGGTGTAAATTATTGGCGTAGCGAAGTCTCTTCTTGGTACTTCAATATCGTTTTTCCTACACAGTCATGTTCCGTAACAACTCGCATGCTTTGTCGTGCGTTACCATGTGGTAGCCGAACATTACATAGTGTGGTGAATTGCAGACTGTTTCATGCAACGAATTCCGAATAGTGCATGCTACAGCTGACAGGTTGACGTTCCAGTGCCTATGGTCCGCTTTTATATAAGCCCTGATTGCCGCCAGAATGGAATAATTCACCTTTTCGGAAGCATTGGACTCTTGTGCGTATACAGCCCTATATACGTGTTTTATTCCGTGTTCGGATAACAGATTATTTAACTCTTTGGATTTGAACTGTACTCCGTTGTCTGTATGCACATACTCAGGTACACCATATACGTGAAGAACCTCTTGCAAAATAAAATGGCAAATTTTCTCGACAGTAGCTTTAGCAAATGCCTTAACCAACACGAATTTAGTAAAACTATCAACTACAATGAATATTGTGGTATTTCCCGCCTTTGATCGAGGGCCCAAACAATCCATGTATAACCGCTGCCATGGGCGTTTTGTTTTCCGTTGCAACCCATTGGTGACCTTAATATTTTGTTTGCAGCTTTCGCCACTTTGCAAACTTCGCTCTGCTTGACATAGTTATACACCCGCTGACGCATTTTGGGCTAATAATAAAAACGTCTTAACCGCTCCATAGTTTTGTTAATTCCACCGTCCGAAGTAGTGGGATCATCATGTTCATGTCGAATGAGTTCGTCCGTTAACGTTTCGGGAACCCCTAGTTTCCACAAGGAGATGTCCGATAATTGCTCCTTCGCGTACATTCTGGTTCGTAGATTATTGATAATATGAGAAAATAATCCAAGCTGCTTTTATTGATGATAATTCGTCGATTCTTTTCTTCGAAAGTTCGCTCCAGCTCTTCGTTTGCAACGTCCGGAGGAGAGTTTGAATCAGTCATCCGTTAGCTATTACAATTGTAAGTTCGTATTTTCTCAGATTTTTAACGCTTAGTGCCTGAGAACTACCGTAGGTGCGCCAAATGTTGTGTATAATAGCCCTTGAGACGACATTCGTGGCTCTCTCCGGGAAATTGTTTCGTGAAGATACTAGAGTTTTCTTTAGAAAGAGGAATCGCGATGTTGTGGCTCGATTTTGGGTCGATCTGTGTATTCGATGGTGACAATTGTTAAACGACGCTTGGGTGGTGTTATAATTTATTTAATATACATAAGACTTATCTAATTCTCTGCTTGCTGTCTGGTTCTCACTTTTTACTCACCGAGCACTATGCTAAATGTCGTTAAATAAGAACACGATTCTTTTTGTTTTCTTTTGAACAATTCTTTTAATTTTTATTTCTCTTAAAAACACAATTCTTCTTAGAATTTATATATTACTTCAAATACAAACGGTTAAAGTCTCTTTACTTTCAAACACAATTCTTCTTAGAAATTTTATATATTACTTCAAATACAAACGGTGAAAATCTCTTTACTTTCAAACGCAATTCTTCTTTCTTTTCTTATTGCCACACGGATTTTCGCAAGCAAGGGATATAACTACTCACTTTTTACTATTTTTAAAGTAACTTCCGAACTTAACTTCCTTTTTTTTCTTAGGTCGCAGAACATTTATGCAATCGTTCTGGTTTACTTTCTTTCTAGAAGGTTTTCATTGATTTCATAATTCATGCCAATAACATGTATTACAAAACCAATGTAATTTTTGCCGATAATGAGTTTCGAAATGCATGAAGTAATTTTAATGCATTTCGCAATTCATTATTTTTCATTCACAAAGTAGAACTTTCGCCGAAAAGTGTCCACAGTAATTTTTGGTTCTTTACTGTGATTTCTAACTAGAAGTATGTGTAATGTTTTATTACATTACAACAGCACGTGTTTTCAAAAAGAAGCTGAAATCGCCAATGGAATTAATGGTAAAACATGAAGTGTTTGGGTCTGTGCGCTGCTGGATGTACTCAGTGGATTGGCAAAAGAAAGTACTGCCACACGCACATATACTAATTTGGCTCTATAAGAAAGTGGCGTCAAACGAAATCGACGAAATACCCGATGTCGACGTCGATAAGGATTTGCATTAAGTTGTGACGAAAATATGATACATGGACCTGGTGGTACATTGAATCCAAATTCACTGTGCATGATAGAGGGAAAATGCTCTAAGCGATATCATCGAGCATTAGTATCCAACATAGTTGCAAAAAACGATGGATATCCTTTATGCGGAAGAAGATCAGCTGAAGATGGCAGTAATTTAGCAACCATACAAATGCAAACGGTGAAGGCGAAGTAGCTAACCAGTGAATTGTCTCATATTCTGTAACATGTGCCGTGCAATGTTGCACGCATAAAAATTATTTGTACGTGACGGCATATGGTAGAAGGTAACGATCCACCCCATTCGGCGAGCTAGCTAGTCCAAGAAGCTAGGCGTGCTATTTTAAGTTACCTTTTTGCTATACCATAAAACGCACTTTCTGCCGCAAGACAGAAGTGTTTGTTTACTCAAAGTGTTGCTCTGCTAACACTTTGATGCCGAATACTCACGGTTACAAATGTGGCACCCAGCGGTATAGGCTTAACGAATTTTAGTTGTGCGCTGTGTAATTTAAACTACGGTTTAAATTACAAGATGGTGCCCAATTTTTACAACTTAACCAAAAATAATATTTTGGTTTTCTTTTAATTTTCTTTGTTTTGACTATATCGATTATCTCTGTTTTCTTTAGTCCGCCTCTTCGGCAATATTACTTTTTATAAAAATTATATATGTATTCCCTTTTGTTTGGCTATTAATGCACAGGAATTTATTTCGAGGTTATTCCTCATTAGTATATATATTTTGCAATTCTTTCATTTTTATAGATTTTTAGGACGGATCCCTTTTAAGTCGTTTGGCCAGATACAATCAGTTTTGTATCAGGTTGAACGCTTAAATGTTGTGGTATGTTAGACAGTCCATGTTCAACGGTAGTGGCATGTAGTCATCAGACTAATCGTCATTGATGGGAAGCTCTGCCTTGACATAGGATTGTCTAAAGATTGTCCCGAATGAAAGACCAACGATGTTGTCCATGGCATCGAGCAATAAACCTCCTCATCGGCACTTGTGCCCGGGACGGTCTTTCATTTGTGACAATCGAATTCTTTTAGTTTGTTTTTCTACTATTATTTCTATATCTCGTGAAAGAGATGGGAAATCACGTATTGCTTGATGATTTTTTTCATATAATAATCGTTTTCGCACTATATACCAATTGTACTTAAGGCTCATCAGCTGGACTTGTACATTTGGCTGTCCAGGAACGATATTTTATTATATTTTATTAAGCATACTTAAGAATGAAGAGTTCTAATTTTTCTATATTCAATCCATCTAGAATTTTTAGTTCTGCGAATTAAATACTAAATGAAAAATTCCTGTTTTTTTTGCACCGAATTTTTTAAATATTTTGAATAGTTTTTTTATTTAGCGTCCTAGATAAATTTTTAAATTGATTTTTTAGTATTTAGGTTGTTGTTTATACTATTATATTTAGTCGGTATTAGGACAATGTAATTATTTATTAGGAACTGATCCACATTTTATATTTTCTCCAATGATTCGACTTTATTTTGAATCTTCATCATGGATCAACATTATTTTGTATATCAGAAAATCCTAATTATTACAGAATTTTTGACTTTTTTTTTTTTTTTTTTTTACTGTTGTTAAATACAATTATGAACTATAATTCATAGTTTTCTATAATTGTGACCTTTTTGTCTCTTTGTTTTTCTACTATTATTTCTATATCTCGTGAAAGAGATGGGAAATCACGTATTGCTTGAAGATTTTTTTCATATAATAATCGTTTTCGCACTATATACCAATTGTACTTAAGGCTCATCAGCTGGACTTGTACATTTGGCTGTCCAGGAACGATATTTTATTATATTTTATTAAGCATACTTAAGAATGAAGAGTTCTAATTTTTCTATATTCAATCCATCTAGAATTTTTAGTTCTGCGAATTAAATACTAAATGAAAAATTCCTGTTTTTTTTGCACCGAATTTTTTAAATATTTTGAATAGTTTTTTTATTTAGCGTCCTAGATAAATTTTTAAATTGATTTTTTAGTATTTAGGTTGTTGTTTATACTATTATATTTAGTCGGTATTAGGACAATGTAATTATTTATTAGGAACTGATCCACATTTTATATTTTCTCCAATGATTCGACTTTATTTTGAATCTTCATCATGGATCAACATTATTTTGTATATCAGAAAATCCTAATTATTACAGAATTTTTGACTTTTTTTTTTTTTTTTTTTTTTACTGTTGTTAAATACAATTATGAACTATAATTCATAGTTTTCTATAATTGTGACCTTTTTGTCTCTTTGTTTTTCTACTATTATTTCTATATCTCGTGAAAGAGATGGGAAATCACGTATTGCTTGAAGATTTTTTTCATATCATAATCGTTTTCGCACTATATACCAATTGTACTTAAGGCTCATCAGCTGGACTTGTACATTTGGCTGTCCAGGAACGATATTTTATTATATTTTATTAAGCATACTTAAGAATGAAGAGTTCTAATTTTTCTATATTCAATCCATCTAGAATTTTTAGTTCTGCGAATTAAATACTAAATGAAAAATTCCTGTTTTTTTTGCACCGAATTTTTTAAATATTTTGAATAGTTTTTTTATTTAGCGTCCTAGATAAATTTTTAAATTGATTTTTTAGTATTTAGGTTGTTGTTTATACTATTATATTTAGTCGGTATTAGGACAATGTAATTATTTATTAGGAACTGATCCACATTTTATATTTTCTCCAATGATTCGACTTTATTTTGAATCTTCATCATGGATCAACATTATTTTGTATATCAGAAAATCCTAATTATTACAGAATTTTTGACTTTTTTTTTTTTTTTTTTTTTTTACTGTTGTTAAATACAATTATGAACTATAATTCATAGTTTTCTATAATTGTGACCTTTTTGTCTCTTTGTTTTTCTACTATTATTTCTATATCTCGTGAAAGAGATGGGAAATCACGTATTGCTTGAAGATTTTTTTCATATAATAATCGTTTTCGCACTATATACCAATTGTACTTAAGGCTCATCAGCTGGACTTGTACATTTGGCTGTCCAGGAACGATATTTTATTATATTTTATTAAGCATACTTAAGAATGAAGAGTTCTAATTTTTCTATATTCAATCCATCTAGAATTTTTAGTTCTGCGAATTAAATACTAAATGAAAAATTCCTGTTTTTTTTGCACCGAATTTTTTAAATATTTTGAATAGTTTTTTTATTTAGCGTCCTAGATAAATTTTTAAATTGATTTTTTAGTATTTAGGTTGTTGTTTATACTATTATATTTAGTCGGTATTAGGACAATGTAATTATTTATTAGGAACTGATCCACATTTTATATTTTCTCCAATGATTCGACTTTATTTTGAATCTTCATCATGGATCAACATTATTTTGTATATCAGAAAATCCTAATTATTACAGAATTTTTGACTTTTTTTTTTTTTTTTTTTTTTACTGTTGTTAAATACAATTATGAACTATAATTCATAGTTTTCTATAATTGTGACCTTTTTGTCTCTTTGTTTTTCTACTATTATTTCTATATCTCGTGAAAGAGATGGGAAATCACGTATTGCTTGAAGATTTTTTTCATATAATAATCGTTTTCGCACTATATACCAATTGTACTTAAAGCTCATCAGCTGGACTTGTACATTTGGCTGTCCAGGAACGATATTTTATTATATTTTATTAAGCATACTTAAGAATGAAGAGTTCTAATTTTTCTATATTCAATCCATCTAGAATTTTTAGTTCTGCGAATTAAATACTAAATGAAAAATTCCTGTTTTTTTTGCACCGAATTTTTTAAATATTTTGAATTAGCGTCCTAGATAAATTTTTAAATTGATTTTTTAGTATTTAGGTTGTTGTTTATACTATTATATTTAGTCGGTATTAGGACAATGTAATTATTTATTAGGAACTGATCCACATTTTATATTTTCTCCAATGATTCGACTTTATTTTGAATCTTCATCATGGATCAACATTATTTTGTATATCAGAAAATCCTAATTATTACAGAATTTTTGCCTTTTTTTTTTTTTTTTTTTTTTTACTGTTGTTAAATACAAGTATGAACTATAATTCATAGTTTTCTATAATTGTGACCTTTTTGTCTCTTTGTTTTTCTACTATTATTTCTATATCTCGTGAAAGAGATGGGAAATCACGTATTGCTTGAAGATTTTTTTCATATAATAATCGTTTTCGCACTATATACCAATTGTACTTAAGGCTCATCAGCTGGACTTGTACATTTGGCTGTCCAGGAACGATATTTTATTATATTTTATTAAGCATACTTAAGAATGAAGAGTTCTAATTTTTCTATATTCAATCCATCTAGAATTTTTAGTTCTGCGAATTAAATACTAAATGAAAAATTCCTGTTTTTTTTGCACCGAATTTTTTAAATATTTTGAATAGTTTTTTTATTTAGCGTCCTAGATAAATTTTTAAATTGATTTTTTAGTATTTAGGTTGTTGTTTATACTATTATATTTAGTCGGTATTAGGACAATGTAATTATTTATTAGGAACTGATCCACATTTTATATTTTCTCCAATGATTCGACTTTATTTTGAATCTTCATCATGGATCAACATTATTTTGTATATCAGAAAATCCTAATTATTACAGAATTTTTGACTTTTTTTTTTTTTTTTTTTTACTGTTGTTAAATACAATTATGAACTATAATTCATAGTTTTCTATAATTGTGACCTTTTTGTCTCTTTGTTTTTCTACTATTATTTCTATATCTCATGAAAGAGATGGGAAATCACGTATTGCTTGAAGATTTTTTTCATATAATAATCGTTTTCGCACTATATACCAATTGTACTTAAGGCTCATCAGCTGGACTTGTACATTTGGCTGTCCAGGAACGATATTTTATTATATTTTATTAAGCATACTTAAGAATGAAGAGTTCTAATTTTTCTATATTCAATCCATCTAGAATTTTTAGTTCTGCGAATTAAATACTAAATGAAAAATTCCTGTTTTTTTTGCACCGAATTTTTTAAATATTTTGAATAGTTTTTTTATTTATCGTCCTAGATAAATTTTTAAATTGATTTTTTAGTATTTAGGTTGTTGTTTATACTATTATATTTAGTCGGTATTAGGACAATGTAATTATTTATTAGGAACTGATCCACATTTTATATTTTCTCCAATGATTCGACTTTATTTTGAATCTTCATCATGGATCAACATTATTTTGTATATCAGAAAATCCTAATTATTACAGAATTTTTGACTTTTTTTTTTTTTTTTTTTTTACTGTTGTTAAATACAATTATGAACTATAATTCATAGTTTTCTATAATTGTGACCTTTTTGTCTCTTTGTTTTTCTACTATTATTTCTATATCTCGTGAAAGAGATGGGAAATCACGTATTGCTTGAAGATTTTTTTCATATAATAATCGTTTTCGCACTATATACCAATTGTACTTAAGGCTCATCAGCTGGACTTGTACATTTGGCTGTCCAGGAACGATATTTTATTATATTTTATTAAGCATACTTAAGAATGAAGAGTTCTAATTTTTCTATATTCAATCCATCTAGAATTTTTAGTTCTGCGAATTAAATACTAAATGAAAAATTCCTGTTTTTTTTGCACCGAATTTTTTAAATATTTTGAATAGTTTTTTTATTTAGCGTCCTAGATAAATTTTTAAATTGATTTTTTAGTATTTAGGTTGTTGTTTATACTATTATATTTAGTCGGTATTAGGACAATGTAATTATTTATTAGGAACTGATCCACATTTTATATTTTCTCCAATGATTCGACTTTATTTTGAATCTTCATCATGGATCAACATTATTTTGTATATCAGAAAATCCTAATTATTACAGAATTTTTGACTTTTTTTTTTTTTTTTTTTTTTACTGTTGTTAAATACAATTATGAACTATAATTCATAGTTTTCTATAATTGTGACCTTTTTGTCTCTTTGTTTTTCTACTATTATTTCTATATCTCGTGAAAGAGATGGGAAATCACGTATTGCTTGAAGATTTTTTTCATATAATAATCGTTTTCGCACTATATACCAATTGTACTTAAGGCTCATCAGCTGGACTTGTACATTTGGCTGTCCAGGAACGATATTTTATTATATTTTATTAAGCATACTTAAGAATGAAGAGTTCTAATTTTTCTATATTCAATCCATCTAGAATTTTTAGTTCTGCGAATTAAATACTAAATGAAAAATTCCTGTTTTTTTTGCACCGAATTTTTTAAATATTTTGAATAGTTTTTTTATTTAGCGTCCTAGATAAATTTTTAAATTGATTTTTTAGTATTTAGGTTGTTGTTTATACTATTATATTTAGTCGGTATTAGGACCATGTAATTATTTATTAGGAACTGATCCACATTTTATATTTTCTCCAATGATTCGACTTTATTTTGAATCTTCATCATGGATCAACATTATTTTGTATATCAGAAAATCCTAATTATTACAGAATTTTTGACTTTTTTTTTTTTTTTTTTTTTTTACTGTTGTTAAATACAATTATGAACTATAATTCATAGTTTTCTATAATTGTGACCTTTTTGTCTCTTTGTTTTTCTACTATTATTTCTATATCTCGTGAAAGAGATGGGAAATCACGTATTGCTTGAAGATTTTTTTCATATCATAATCGTTTTCGCACTATATACCAATTGTACTTAAGGCTCATCAGCTGGACTTGTACATTTGGCTGTCCAGGAACGATATTTTATTATATTTTATTAAGCATACTTAAGAATGAAGAGTTCTAATTTTTCTATATTCAATCCATCTAGAATTTTTAGTTCTGCGAATTAAATACTAAATGAAAAATTCCTGTTTTTTTTGCACCGAATTTTTTAAATATTTTGAATAGTTTTTTTATTTAGCGTCCTAGATAAATTTTTAAATTGATTTTTTAGTATTTAGGTTGTTGTTTATACTATTATATTTAGTCGGTATTAGGACAATGTAATTATTTATTAGGAACTGATCCACATTTTATATTTTCTCCAATGATTCGACTTTATTTTGAATCTTCATCATGGATCAACATTATTTTGTATATCAGAAAATCCTAATTATTACAGAATTTTTGACTTTTTTTTTTTTTTTTTTTTTTTACTGTTGTTAAATACAATTATGAACTATAATTCATAGTTTTCTATAATTGTGACCTTTTTGTCTCTTTGTTTTTCTACTATTATTTCTATATCTCGTGAAAGAGATGGGAAATCACGTATTGCTTGAAGATTTTTTTCATATAATAATCGTTTTCGCACTATATACCAATTGTACTTAAGGCTCATCAGCTGGACTTGTACATTTGGCTGTCCAGGAACGATATTTTATTATATTTTATTAAGCATACTTAAGAATGAAGAGTTCTAATTTTTCTATATTCAATCCATCTAGAATTTTTAGTTCTGCGAATTAAATACTAAATGAAAAATTCCTGTTTTTTTTGCACCGAATTTTTTAAATATTTTGAATAGTTTTTTTATTTAGCGTCCTAGATAAATTTTTAAATTGATTTTTTAGTATTTAGGTTGTTCTTTATACTATTATATTTAGTCGGTATTAGGACAATGTAATTATTTATTAGGAACTGATCCACATTTTATATTTTCTCCAATGATTCGACTTTATTTTGAATCTTCATCATGGATCAACATTATTTTGTATATCAGAAAATC